>QRFJ01004890.1:0-58976 GCA_006176705.1 Cocos nucifera
GTCGGAGGGTCCTGCCGAGGCCACCACCCACCGGTTCCGGACGGGACTTCGTTTTGCAGGTCCCGGCGGCGCTCAGCGGCCACGATTTCGGCGACCTCCGGCGGCGACGGATTTCTGCACCAACAATCTCATATCATCGACATCATCGAAACTCCTTTCGATGGATCAGAACTCTTCTGATTCAAATAGCTAGAATGATCAATCATCTAAATCATTCTAATTGCTCCCAAAATCCACTAGTGACACCTAGCAGTATATGATGGCAATCCATCAGAGCTGAATGTGAACCTCTTGGTGCAGCTACCTGTGTGATTAAGTTCTTCTATCTTAAGCCTCGATCAGATTAGGATTTAGGTGAACTCGTCAAACCCTAGTTTCTGTCATATGATGTAATCATTCGATTTCAAGTCCAACCTGAAAATCTAAATAGTATCTCTTTCTATTATTTCACTCTGCCATGGCCATGGACTTTTGGACTTGATTCTCATGATTGTCATTGGGCTGCTCCTCTACCACCGAGGTAGATAGATTTCATCTTGATGCTATCTAGTTCCAACAAATGAACATGCTATAGCCAATATACACCTTAGGATTCCGAATGGCTAGGAGATCGAGTAATGGTGTAGTTAAACTATAACACCCTCTAGGTGAACTACCGATGCATCTCAGATCAAAGGACCAGACACACTACTGTAGCATCGAGTCAGTCATTGACGAGAAGGTAGACTTTCTAATGACTACTCGAGGTGGTCACGCTCAGTGCCCTTGTTCTATAATGAGTACCTATACTCCCACTCCGGTGTCTCCACACTGTGGACTCAAGGCTCATCTACTAAAGAGAAGCGATTGTACACCAACCTTCTAGATCAATCACTATCCTCGTGATGATCCTATGGTCGGGAGCATTTTATGAGTTAATAATGATTATTCATGTCTTAAATTTTCAACTCTTGAAAATATGAATTATCATTACCATTAACTCAAAGGATGTATCACAGACACTAAACACACATATGTGATAGAAAAATAACCCATTTTATTGATATTAGTCAAAATTATAATTTTGCCCCTAGAAGTGTATTATAAGTGTCAGCCAATTCTGGCTTCTAGGGCACATATATCTAACACTCCTAGCCATTCGGAATCCTGAGGTGTATGTTGGCTATAGCATGTTCATTATAGGAATTGGATTGTACCAAGATGGAATCTAGCTACCTCGGTGGATGAGGAGCAGCCCTATGATGATCATGAGAGTCAAGTCCATAAGCTCATGGCCATGGCAAAGAGTGAAATAATAGAAAGAGGTTCTATTAAGCTTTTCACATCGTACTTGAATCAAATGGTTAAATCATATGATAGAAATTAGGGTTTGACGAGTTCACCTCAACCCTAATCTGATCGAGGCTCAAGATAGAAGAACTTAATCACATAAGTAGCTACATCAAGAGGTTCATTTTTAGTTTTGATTGGTTACCACCATATACTGCTAGGTGTCATTGGTGGATTTTGGAAGCAATTAGAATGATTTAGATGATTGATCATTCTAGTTGTCAGAATTAGAAGAGATCTGATCCATCAAAAGGAGTTTCGATGATGTTGATGATGGAGATCACTACATATCCCATTACCATACCGAACTAAACCTAACTGGATCACACAAACAAGGATTTGGATTTGGATATCATCAACTGAACTAATCTAGTTCAATTGATTTGAATTAGATTCAAGAAAATCATGCTAGCACATGATTGAGCCTAAAATTTTTCTTTTTTTATTATTAAAAGTTGTCTCAATTGAGCCAAATGAGTTTGTGCTCACTCAGATACCTATACCTGATCTAACTAAAACTTGTCCAAGTTAGAAAAAGATTATCTTAATTTATGAGATAAATTGAAGACAACACCTAGCATTTTTCATCATCTGCTAATTCTTCTCATTTGACTTGGTCAAACGTTGACCTTTGACCCTTGGACATCTGCCCATGTGTCATGCACTTATTGAAGAGCAGATAGGGGCTTGTCCCCTCCATGAAAATTAGAAAGGAAGGGGCACATGCCTAGGATGGCGTGCGCCCATGGATAGGGACGCTTGGAGTCCCATATGGATGGGACTCTAGGTTGCTTCTTGGATTCAAACTAGGTGACCCTCACCTATAGACTTTGACTAGTCTTAGGTGCCACCTTAGGATGAATTTATGGGTCTTTTATCTGATTGGATTAGGTGATGTCATCCCATCAATCAGATTTAGATCTGATTGAACGAAGCAACGTGATTGGCTGGGGTGATGTGGCACTGCATGGCGCAGTAGGGTCTATATAAAGACCTATCTGCACCCACTTTTCATAGACTTCTCTCCTAGCCATGCCCCAAGACTGCCCCTCTCCCTCCTCCATACTATCATTTTAGTCCTCTCTCTCCTCTCCATGCCCAAGGAAGTTGGGCCTTTAGATTAGTGCGATTCAAGTAAGAAAAGGCTGACGAGAAAGGAAGAAGGCAGCACTGCTGTAGAGATGACAGCAGATCTTCGAAAGGAGTTTCGAAGATCCTCCAAATTAGATCCAGATCTAATTTTTGGAGATGAGATAAAGAAGGAGAAGATCTCCAGATCCAGCTCGAGTGAACATCGGTAGAGGCCAGGCACTAGCGTGGCTAGATCCAGAACCTCAGGGCTTCAGCACGATCATCAATGGGTAATCAAATTACCCAAAATCAAGGTAAAATTAATTTAGATTTGATTTAATTTAATTTTTTTATTATCAAATTATAAAATTAGATTTGAAAAATGTTAGATCTGATTAGGATCTAAGAGAAAATTTTTGAAATATGTCTCTCAATCCAATCAGATCTGAACGAACCTGACTTCAAAAAATCAAAATTTTCCTTCAGACATCTAGATCCAAACCCTTATTTGTATGATCCAGTTAGGTTCAATTTCATATGATAATAAAATATGTTGCAATCTCTATCATTGACATCATCGAAACACCTTTTGATAGACCAAAACTTTTTTGATTCATACAATTAGAATGATTGATCATCAAAATTATTTTAATTGCTCCCAAAATCCACCAGTGACACCTAGCAGCATATGGTGGCAACCCATCAAAATCAAAAGTAAACCTCTCAATGCATCTACCTGTGTGATTGGGTTCTTCTATCTTGAGCCTCGATAGAATTAGGGTTAAGGTAAACTTATCAAACCCAACTTCTGTCATATGAATTAATCATTTAATTCGAGTCCAATATGAAATCCTAATAGAAACTCTTTCTATCATCTTCACTCTGCCATGGCCATGGGCTTAAGAACTCAATCTCATGATTATCATAGGACTACTCCTCATCTACTAAGGTAGATAGATTTTCTATTGGTGTAATTCAATTCCTATAATGAACATGCTATAGCCAACATATACCTTAGGATTCTGAATGAACTATAACACCCTCAAGATGAACTATCGATGCACCTCAACTCAAAGAACCAGACACACCACGGTAGCATTAAGCCAGTCATTGATGAGAAGGTAGACTTTCTTATGACTGCTTGAGGTGGTCATGCTCAGTGCCCTCATTTTCTAACGAGTACTTATACTCTCACTTCGATGTCTCCACACCATATTTTTAGGATATATCTATCATAAGAAAGCGATCGTGCACCAACCTTCCGGATTGATCACCATTCTTATGATGATCCTATGATCGAGAGTAGTTTATGAGTTAATTATAAAAATTCATGTCTTAAATTTTCAACTCTTGAAAATATGAATTATCATTACCATTAACTCAAAGGATATATCACAGATACTTTAAATACACACTATGATAGAAAAATAATTTTTTTATTGATTGATAATCAAAATTATAAAATTATCCTTAGAAGTGTATTACAAGTGTTTAGCCAATCTGGCTTCTAGAGCTTATATATAACAAACTTCCACTTGATCTAAAACCAATTGGCTACAAATCTAAGTTCCATCTTCTCAAGATGGGCATCGATCTTCTATTGGCTCAATGGCTTTGTCAGCGGATCAGCTGCATTGTCTATGGAGTTGACTCTCTTGATCTCGATGCATTCCTTCTCGAGATAATCATGGATGAGGTGGTATTGCTGTTAGATATGTGTGCCCTAAAAGCCAAAATTGGCTGACACTTGTAATACACTTCTAAGGGCAAAATTAAAATTTTGACTATAAATAATAAAATGAATTATTTTCTATCACATATGTGTATTTAGTGATACATCCCTTGAGTTAATGGTAATGATAATTCTTATTTTCAAGAGTTGAAAATTTAAGACAAGAATTTTTTATTATTAACTCATAAAATGCTCCTAACCGTAGGATCATCATAAGGATGGTGATTGATCCAGAAGGTTAGTGTACAATCACTTCTTTATAGTGAGTCTTGAGTCTGGCGTAGAGACACCGAAGTAAATATAGATATCGTTAGAAAATGAGGGCACCAGCATGACCACTGATAGTCTAAGGAAGCTACTTCTCGTCGATGACTGTCGCAGCTGTATGTGTGTCTGGTTCTTTGACTGAGGTGCATCGGTAGTTCACCTTGAGGGTTTGTGTTTACCATGATCGTCTCCTAGCCATGCAGATCCTGAGTGTATGTTGGCTATAGCATGTTCTTTTAGAATTGGATTGGCACCAAATGAATCTATCTACCTCAGTGGATGAGGAGCAGCCCTATGATGATCATGAGAATCAGTCCTAGCCCATGGCCATGGTTTAGAGAGTGAAATAATATAAGAGTTTCTATTTAGTTTTCATCGGACTTGAATCAATGATTAAATCATATGATAGAAATTAGGGTTTGACGAGTTCACCTTAACCCTAATCTGATCGACGCTCAAGATAGAAGAACTTAATCACACAAGTAGCTGCACTGAGATGTTCACTTTTAGTTTTGATGGGTTGCCCCCAAATACTGCTTGGTGTCACTGGTGGATTTTGGAAGCAACTAGAATGATTTAGATGATCGATCATTCAGCTGTCTGAATCAGAAAAGTTCTAATCCATCGAAAGAAGTTTCGTATGTCGTGATAGGATCAGACATATTCGATTACCATATAGAACAAACCTAACAAGTCACATAACGGGTTTGGTTTGGTATCATCAATGGACCAACTCAGTTCAATGATTTGAACAGATTCAATTAGTTAAGAAATCATGCTGCAACGTTGAGTCTCATTCTTCTTCTATTATCATTGAAGTTCTCGATTCGCCAAATGTATTGTGATCATCAGATATTTACCTGGTCTGACTAGAGCTTGTCCGATTAGAAAAGGATTGTCTTAATTTGAGACAAATTTGATACAAACCTGCATTTTCCATACCTACTATTCTGTCTTTGACTTGTCAAACGTGCCTTTACCCTTGGACATCTGCCCATGTTGCTGCACATAGGAAGACTTTTGCCAAGTCACTACCTTTGGTATGTAGATGGGGTGCATGCCTGGATGCATGCGCCCTGTGTATAAACATTGGAGTCCTACGGATGGACTCTAGGTTGCTTCTGGATTCACTCGGAGACCCTTACTATAGACTTTGACCATCTGAGGCACCATCTAGTGAATCTATTGCTCTCATCTGTTGGATCAGATGATATATCACATCAATCAATTAGATCTGATTGCATAAAGCAACCGATTAGCTAAGATGATGTAGCACTGCCATGCGTAGCAGTCTAATAAACCCCTATCTATGCCCAACTTTAGGGATTCTCTTAGCCTGCCCTAAGGCTACCTCTCTCCTCCTCATGCCTCTTTTTGCATCATCTCTTCTCTCCATGCCAGAAGTTGGGCCTTCAGTTTGGTGCGTCTAGCAAGAAAAGTCGACGAGAAAAGAAGGTGCATTGTTGGAGCCACTGCTGATTTCAGAAGAGTTTGATATTTTCAAATCAGATCAGATCTAATTTGGAGATGTGATAAGAGGAGAAATCTCCAGACAGGTCTGAGTGGTATGGTAGAGTCAGGCGTTGCATGCTAGATCGAACTCAGGCAATCAGCAGGATCATCAACAGGTAATCGGATTACACATATCAAGATAAAACTAATTTAGATTTAATTTAATTTAATTTTCATGTTTATCAGATCATAAAATTAGATCTAAAAAATGCTAGATCTAATTTGGATCTAAGAAATTTTTTTTGAAATATGCCTCTTGATCCAATCAAATTTGAACGAACCTAACCGGGGGAAATCTGATTTTCTCCTTCAATTGCCGCTCGATGTGCTTGGATTTCTTATGAGAACTCAACTCCTTAGCTAGGGCTATGTTGCTATTATCATCACAGTACAGAGGGATGGCATCTGATTGCATACTCTAAGCTCTGTGATGTACTTTTTGTACTAGAATATCTCCTTTGCAGCTTTTGATACAGTGATGTACTCTGCTTCCATGGTGGAGTCTACTATTATCGTCTGCTTGAAACTCTTCCAACTGACAGCTCCACCATTATAAATAAATAGGCTTTCAGATGTCGACTTTTGATCATCTATGTCAAACATAAAATTCTGGTCTGTATACCCCTAGATCTGAAGTTCTCCATTACCAAAAACTAGAAATATATCCTTAGTCCTTCTCAAGTACTTAAGGATATATGTCACAGAAGTCCAGTGCTCTTCGCTTAGATTCGACTGATATTTGCTCGTGACACTCACACCATAGGCAATATCAGGTCGTGTATACAGCATGACAGACATGAGATTCCCTATTGCCGAAGCATAAGGGATCTTGCTCATGTATTCAATATCCTTAGATATGCTAGGGCACATCTTCTTGGAGAGATGAATGCCATGACTAAAGGGTACTAGACCCTTCTTAGAGTTTTTCATGTTGAACCTCTTCAGCATCTCATATATATACATTTTCTATGAAAGACCCATCATCTTATTTGGTCTATCCCTATAGACTTTAATTCTTAGAATAAAGAATGCCTCTCCTAGATCTTTCATAGAGAACTCCTTAGAAAACCATATTTTGACTGTAGTCAATATGAAAATATTATTTCCAATTAGGAGAATATCATCCACGTACAGAATGAGGAAGACGAAAGTGCTCCCACTAATCTTTTTGAAAATACAAAGCTCCTCCTTATTCTTGATGAATCCAAATGATTTGATTACATCATTGAAATGAGCATTCCAGCTCCGAGATGCTTGCTTAAGTTCATATATGGATCTTTGCATTTTACATACCTTATGATCATCGTCACTAGATGTGAAATCTAGTAGCTCTCCCATATAGATATCTTTCTCAAGATATTCATTTAAGAATGCTATTTTCATGTCCATCTGCCATATTTCATAATTTAAATAGGTTACAACAGCAAGTAATGTGCAGATGGATTTAAGCATGGCTACTAGCAAAAAAGTATCCTGATAGTCAATACCTTCGTGCTAACTATATCCTTTCGCTACAAGCCTTGATTTGAATGTCTTTACATTTTCATCGACACCTATCTTTCTCTTGAAGATCCATTTACATCTAATAGGTACTATACCTTCAGGTGGATCTACCAAGGTCCAGACTTGGTTGGAATGCATTGAGTTAATCTCTGACTTCATTGTTTCTAATGATTTCTTAGAGTCAATATTTGATATCACCTCATCATAGGTTTTAGGATAATCACCATGAACCCCATTTTTTGTGAGGAACATTTTCTCTACATCTTCTAAGATAGTGTTAGATATATGTGCCCTAGAAGCCAGAATTGGCTGACACTTGTAATACACTTCTAGGGGCAAAATTGTAATTTTGACTATAATTAATGAAATGGATTATTTTCTATCACATATGTGTATTTAGTGTCTGTGATACATCCTTTGAGTTAATGGTAATGATAATTCATATTTTCAAGAGTTGAAAATTTAAGACATGAATAATCATTATTAACTCATAAACAGCTCCCGACCATAGGATCATCACGAGGATGGTGATTGATCCGGAAGGTTGGTGTACGATCGCTTCTCTTTAGTAGATGAGTCTTGAGTCTACGGTGTGGAGACACCGGAGCGAGAGTACAGGTACTCGTTAGAGAACGAGGGCACTGAGCGTGACCACCTCGAGTAGTCATTAGGGAGTCTACCTTCTCGTCAATGACTGACTCGATGCTGCAGTAGTGTGTCTGGTTCTTTGACCTGAGATGCATCGGCAGTTCACCTTGAGGGTGTTATAGTTTGACTACACCATTACTCGGTCTCCTAGCCATATGGAACCCTGAGGTGTATGTTGGCTATAGCATGTTCATTGTAGGAACTGGATTGCATCAAGATGGAATCTATCTACCTCGGTGGTAGAGGAGCAGCCCTATGATGATCATGAGAATCAAGTCCAAAAATCCATGGCCATGGTAGAGTGAAATAATAGAAAGAGTTTCTATTTAGATTTTCACATTGGACTTGAATCGAATGATTACATCATATGACAGAGACTAGGGTTTGACGAGTTTCACCTTAACCCTAATCTGATCGGGGCTCAAGATAGAAGAACTTAATCACACAGGTAGCTGCACCAAGAGGTTCGCATTCAGCTCTGATGGGTTGCCACCATATACTGCTAGGTGTCACTGGTGGATTTTGGGAGCAATTAGAATGATTTAGATGATCGATCATTCTAGCTGTTCGAATCAGAAGAGTTCTGATCCATCGAAAGGAGTTTCGATGATGTCGATGATAGAGATCATGACATATCCCATTACCATACAGAACTGAACCTAACTGGGTCACACAAACAAGGGTTTGAATCTGGTGATCATCAATTGAACTGATCTAGTTCAATTGATCTGAATGAGATTCAATTAGGTTCAAGAAAATCGTGCTAGCACTCGATTGAACCTAACGTTCTTCTTTTACTATCATAAATAAGTTGTCCTGTCTGAGCCAAAGGAGTTTGTGCTCAATCAGAGGCCTTCATATGGTCTGACTGGAGGTTGTCCAAGTCAGAAAAGGTTGTCTTATTTGTAAGACATTACCTGCCATTTTTGGTCACCTGCCATTTCTTGTTCTTTGACTTTGGTCAAAAGTCTACCTTTGACTGGTCAAACGTTGACCATTGACCCTTTGACTTTTGACCACATGTCATGCACCTATTGGAGAGCTGGTGGGGGCCTGTCCCCCTGCCAGAACCTGGCAAGGAGGAAGGGCGCACGCCAAGGGTGGCGTGAGCCCAAGTAGGAGGCGCCTAGGAGTCCTTGTTGGACAAGGACTCCACCTCCCTTTTAGGATTCCAATTAGAGTTCTCCCTAAGAATCCAAGTTTGACTGGTCTTAGGCGCCCTCTAAGGAGGAATCCAGGGGACTCTTTTTCCAACCAATCAGATTTAGATCTGATTTCACAAAGGGTTGTGATTGGTTGGGAGAGGAAGAGGAGTTGGATCACAAGAGTCTATAAATAAGACCCTGCGCCCAACCCTAATCAAGAAGTAATTCAATAGAGATTTCCCCACGCCCAAGGCTGCCTCTCCCCTCCTTCCTCCATGCCAATACTCTCTTCTCCCCTTGCTCTCCACGTCCAAAAGGAGTTTTGGACCTTGGTTTGGTGCGATTCAGATCAAGGAAAGGCGATCAAAAGCAAGAAGGCTGCGCTGCTGCAAAGGACGACTGCAGATCTTCAAAAGAGTTTTGAAGATCCTCCAGATCAGATCCAGATCTGATTTTTGGAGGTGTGATAGAGAAGAAGAGGATCTCCAGATCTAGCCCGAGTGGATACCGGTAGAGGCCAGGCGCTTGCGTGGCTAGATCCAGAACCTTCCGCTGCAAATCAGGATCATCAACAGGGTAATAGGATTACCCAAATCAGGTAAATTAAATTTGATTTAATTTATCTTATTTTATTTTATTTATTAAAATAATAAGAATCAGATCTGAAACATATCAAGATCTGATTGAGATCAAAGAGAAAAAATTTTGAAATATATCTCTTGATCTGATCAGATCTGGAACGAACCTGGACCGGGAAATCAGGATTTTCCCTTCAACTGGTATCAGAGCCATGGTTCTAAAATTATTTAGATCTGATTTTAATTTTATTTTAATTAAAATAAATAGTGATTTCAGATGTCACATGAGATGTGATCAGATCTGAAATCAGAAAAAATTAAAATTAAATGATTTGGATCTAAGATTATGAAGATATGCATGACTAGTTCTAGAATAGAATAGTTCTATAGAATAGTTTTGCATGTCTTTGATTTAATTTGATTAAATCATATTTTAGATCTTCTTATTTACTATTTTTTGATATTATAAGTGTTATAATAACATCTGATAAATAGCAAATAAAAATTATTTAATTTTAAATATCATATGAGATATGATTAGATGCATGTCTAGACTAGTTGTAGAATAGTTCTACATAATTATCTAGATTAGAATTTATTTTGATTAGATCAATTTAAATCTAATTTTTTAGATTATTATGAGATAATTTAGATCTGAAAAATATGCATGATTTGATACATGAGATGTATGCAAAATATGCCATGATTAGATCTAACTTTGTATATGAGATATATGATATAGATCTGATAATTGTTTTGTAGTATTGACATGTTCCTGATTAAGGCGTTCCTCTTGGCCGTCCGGTCATAAGAACGAAGAAGGGTTTAAAGGCCCTCTCTTCCCATTCGATGGGGTGTTCTTATGATGTGTAGGGGTGCTGCGTGTTCGTCCTTAATCAGAAACCCAAAACTTACTTTCTGCAAAACCCTAGATCCTGAAACCCTAGGATTTATTGTGCATATTTTGTTTATGAACCCTACTTAATTAAGAATTAAGTTTATGGAATATTAATTAGGTCTAAAATTGAGAATTTCAGATCTAAGACATATTCATAATACTGGGTTCGGGCTTGGGTAGCTCAATTAGGTCTAAGCGGTTGATCAAACCGAATCAAGAGTTGGTTAGATGGGATCAACAATGCTTAAATTGACCAGCCTAATAGGATTAAGTCTGGGTCAAGATCGAGTCACGATCAAGCAAGACCTAATTAGGCTCAGAGGTTAGAGTCTGGATTGTAGGCTAACCCAATTGGTTCTGACTCAACAATTTGGTGTCTAAGGTAAGTTTGGCACAGACGACCGACTGGTTTTTAATTGGAAGCTACTCGACCTGAATGCGTTCTTGTACGAGTTAACGGCATATTCCTTCCACCGGTCTCACTTACCTGGCCATATCTGTTGACACAGTTCTGATCTGAGGTGGTCAATAATCCGAGCTAACCCATGCCACTAGGTTAGTCATAATTGTTATGACTAAGCCAAGTCTAGTTTAATGAGACCTGAATCAATTCTCCCTAAGAAAAGATTAAGTCTGAGGTCTTCCACCATTGTAGACGTGCGGGCCCTTCCCGGGGTTGATTGTTCTCGGCTGGATACAGTGGCTCAGTTGCACCGGGAAGACGCAACCATGTCTATTAGGCATTGGATGCTATGGGCTGGAGGATGAGTTGGGCTCAATATTTCCGGATACGGTGAGAGACTCAATTAGGAACCCAGTCTATGCAAATGGTGGGTCTGACTTAACTAAGGAGTGGATCAATATTCCGGATACGGTGAGATTCATGAATTAGAGACCAAGTTTGGGTGCACCATGATTAGAGAATCATTGAACAAGAGTTGTTCACTCATTGGCTAACCCATCACCAATAACTGTTAGGTGAGGTGATGAGTCAGTTGGTGAGACCGCACCACCCACTAGAAATCATTAATCGTGGAGATTTTCGCATCTCTACAGAGGGAGTGTAGGGATCCGAGAAAATAGTGGGAGCTAATTTGTTTAAAAATAAAATCCCTAAATAAATTGGTCAAGTCAAAATTACAGTATCTAACTAGAATCTTTGACTCTCTACAGGAAAATGTCTGCGTCCAACCCATTGGCACGTATCCTGGACACACATAGACTGACTGGACCCAATTATAAAGATTGGCTCAGGAACTACAAAATTGTTTTGGGTTCAGAGAAGTTAACCACATGTTTTGGACCAGGACCCTCCCACCTTACCAGCCTCGTCCATCCACTGAACAGAGAGCGTCTCTGGAAAAATGGATTGACGAAGATAATAAGGCCAGATATTACATGTTGGGCTCGATGTCTGATGAGCTCCAGCGCCAACATGAAGATATCGGGACTGCTCGCCAAATGTTGGCTCACCTGCAGGAGATGTTTGGTGAACAGAGTCGCGCAGCCAAATATCAAGTCACGAAATGACTTTTTAAGGCTAAGATGCGTGATGGGCAGTCAGTCCAAGATCACTGTCTGACAATGATCAAGGACATGGAAGAGCTTGAGAAGCTCGGTGTGAAGTTGGACTTGGATCTGCAGAACGATATTATTCTGCAATCCTTGACTGATGCATATGGGCAATTCATCATGAATTACCACATGCATAAACTTCAAAATTCCTTGGCCGAAGTTAATGAATATGCTGGTTACCGCTGAGCTTTCTATGAAAGGTTCTAAAGGCTCAGTTCTTGCTATGGAACGGACTTCTTCCAAAAGAAAGTCTTATGGAAAGAAAAAGAAGTCTGTGAAAAAGCAAAAGGTGGAAGGATCAAAGAAGAAGAAGGCAGAAGCCGAAGAAAAAGGTCGATGGCAAAGGAAAGTGTTTCCATTGCAACAGCGACGGCCATTGGAAGCGGAACTGCCCTACTTACCTGGCCACCCTGAAGAACAAGAAGGAAGTCCTTCTGGAGGTATGCTTGTTATTGAGTCTAACCTTATGGTTTCTTCTGCATCCAGTTGGGTGCTAGACTCTGGTTCTAGTGCTCATCTGTGCACTTCTATGCAGGGTCTTGAGGATAGCAGGAGGCTGAGGGATGGAGACATGATCCTACGCATCGGTAATGGAGCAAGAGTTGCTGCAGTAGCCGTGGGAACATACCCTCTTCGATTACCATCTGGTTTAGACTTAGTTTTGAAAGACTGTTATTATGTGCCTGCAGCTAGCAGGAATTTGATTTCTGTTTCATGCTTAGCACAAGAAGGTTATGTGATCACCTTCTTTAAGGACCATTGTAACATTCTTTATGAAAGAAATAAAATTGCAAATGGTTTCCTTATTAATGGTCTTTATCAGCTACATATTGATGTACCTATTCTAACTATCGAGCAAAACGTGAATGCCAAACGACCTAGGGATAGTCCAAACGACAGATATCTATGGCACCTGAGATTAGGTCATATAGCAGAAGATAGGATCAACAAATTGGAGAAAAATGGGCTATTGAGTCCATTGACTTTTCGAGTCATATCCAACTTGTGAATCTTGTCTTCAAGGCAAAATGACTAAACTCCCTTTTGTTGGACATGGGGAGAGGGCCACAGATCTCCTTGCCCTAGTACATACTGATGTGTGCGGCCCATTTGATGTGCCGGCTAGAGGCAATTTTGTCTACTTCATTACCTTTACCGATGATCTGTCTAGGTATGGGTATGTGTATCTTATGAGACACAAGTCTGAAGCTTTTGAAAAGTTCAAAGAATTCAGACATGAAGTAGAAAAACAAACTGGAAAACCCATTAAGGTTCTTCGATCAGATCGAGGAGGTGAATACCTTAGCCGGGAATTCCTAGACTATCTTAAGGAAAATGGCATAGTCTCTCAATGGACTCCACCAGGAACACCTCAACTCAACGGGGTTTCAGAACGGAGAAATCGGACTCTATTGGATATGGTTCGATCCATGATGAGCTTCACAGACCTCCCTGATTTTCTTTGGGGACATTCATTATTAACTTCAATTCTATTCTACTGAATAGGGTTCCCTCTAAAACCGTTCCTACCACACCGTATGAGATATGGCACGGTAAGAAACCAAGTCTGAGTCATCTCAGAATTTGGGGTTGTCCGGCTCATGTCAAAAGACAACAAGCGGACAAGTTAGAGTTTAGGTCCTTTAGAGCTCGATTCATAGGATATCCTAAAGAGTCATTAGGATACTATTTCTACATTCCAGAAGACCACAATGTGATTGTGAGTCGACATGCCATCTTTCTTGAAAAATAGTTTATTCAAGATAGCGGCATTGGAAAGCAGATTAAGCTTGATGAGAAAGTCTCACAAGCAGAAACGAGCTAAGGACCAAGTGGAACCAAATCAGGTTGAGCCAATAAGAACACTACCTCCTCCACCTCGTAGATCGGAAAGAGTTTCCCGTTCCCCTGAAAGATACTTAGGTATTATTTCAGAGGATGTAGAGGAAATGTTCCTCATAGGTAATGGTGCTCATGGTGATGATCCCAAAACCTACAACGAGGCGATATCAGATATCGACTCCGAGAAATGGCTTGAGGCAATGAAGTCAGAGAGATTCGACTCGATGCACTCAAACCAAGTCTGGACCTTGGTAGATCCACCAGAAGGTATAGTACCTATTGGGTGTAAATGGATCTTCAAGAGAAAGATTGGTGCAGATGGGAATGTGGAGACATTCAAGGCTAGACTAGTGGCAAAAGGTTATAGTCAACGCGAAGGCATTGACTATCAGGATACCTTTTCCCCAGTAGCTATGCTAAAATCCATCCGCACATTGCTTGCTGTTGCAGCCTATTTCGATTATGAAATATGGCAAATGGACGTGAAAACGGCATTCCTAAATGGATATCTTGAGGAAGATATCTATATGGAACAGCCGCTAGGTTTCACATCCAGTGATACTGATCACAAGGTTTGCAAGCTGCAAAGGTCCATATATGGACTTAAGCAAGCATCTCGGAGCTGGAACACTCGTTTCAATGATGTGATCAAAAAGTTTGGTTTCATCAAAAATGAAGAGGAACCATGTGTTTTCAAAAGGGTCAGTGGGAGCGCTGTTGTCTTCCTCGTATTGTACGTGGATGACATCCTCCTTATTGGGAATGATATTCCCATGTTGACATCAGTCAAGATGTGGTTGTCCAAGGAATTCTCCATGAAAGACCTAGGTGAAGCATCCTTTATTCTAGGAATTAAGGTCTATAGGGATAGACCGAATAGGATGCTAGGACTTTCACAGAAGATGTACATAGAGGAAGTACTAAAGAGGTTTAGTATGGAAAACTCTAAGAGGGGATTAATACCCTTCAGACATGGTATTCATCTTTCCAAGAAGATGTGCCCCAGCACACCTGAGGAAATAGAACGCATGAGCAAGATCCCTTATGCTTCTGCAATAGGGAGCCTCATGTATGCCATGCTATGTACACGACCTGATATAGCCCATGCTGTGAGTGTCACAAGCAGATATCAGTCAAATCCAGGTGAAGAACACTGGACTTCTGTGAAATGTATCCTTAAGTACTTGAGAAGAACTAAGGATATGATGTTGGTCTTTGGTAATGGAGAACTCCAAGTCCAGGGATACACAGACTCGGATTTCATGTCCGATATAGATGATCGAAAGTCGACATCTGGCAGATTCTGTTTGTGCTGGAATGCCATCAGAGTTCCAAGCCCTTGCAAACAGGTCCAAGATACCATCATCTCATCCGCGATTACCTTGAGAAAGGTTACGTTGAGGTCAAGAGAGTCAACTCCACAGATAATGTGGCAGACCCACTTACAAAGCCGTTGGGCCAGCAGAAGATCGAAGCCCACCTTGAGAAGATGGGACTTAGACTTGTAGCCAATTGGCTTTAGGACAAGTGGGAGATTGTTAGATATATGTGCCCTAGAAGCCAGAATTGGCTGACACTTGTAATACACTTCTAGGGGCAAAATTATAATTTTGACTATAATTAATAAAATGGGTTATTTTCTATCACATATGTGTATTTAGTGTCTGTGATACATCCTTTGAGTTAATGGTAATGATAATTCATATTTTCAAGAGTTGAAAATTTAAGACATGAATAATCATTATTAACTCATAAACATGCTCCCGACCATAGGATCATCACGAGGATGGTGATTGATCCGGAAGGTTGGTGTACAATCGCTTCTCTTTAGTAGATGAGTCTTGAGTCTACGGTGTGGAGACACCGGAGCGAGAGTACAGGTACTCGTTAGAGAACGAGGGCACTGAGCGTGACCACCTCGAGTAGTCATTAGGAAGTCTACCTTCTCGTCAATGACTGACTCGATGCTGCAGTAGTGTGTCTGGTTCTTTGACCTGAGATGCATCGGCAGTTCACCTTGAGGGTGTTATAGTTTGACTACACCATTACTCGGTCTCCTAGCCATATGGAACCCTGAGGTGTATGTTGGCTATAGCATGTTCATTGTAGGAACTGGATTGCATCAAGATGGGATCTATCTACCTCGGTGGTAGAGGAGCAGCCCTATGATGATCATGAGAATCAAGTCCTGAAGCCCATGGCCATGGCAGAGTGAAATAATAGAAAGAGTTTCTATTTAGATTTTCACATTGGACTCGAATCGAATGATTACATCATATGACAGAGACTAGGGTTTGACGAGTTCACCTTAACCCTAATCTGATCGGGGCTCAAGATAGAAGAACTTAATCACACAGGTAGCTGCACCAAGAGGTTCGCATTCAGCTCTGATGGGTTGCCACCATATACTGCTAGGTGTCACTGGTGGATTTTGGGAGCAATTAGAATGATTTAGATGATCGATCATTCTAGCTGTTCGAATCAGAAGAGTTCTGATCCATCGAAAGGAGTTTCGATGATGTCGATGATAGAGATCATGACATATCCCATTACCATACAGAACTGAACCTAACTGGGTCACACAAACAAGGGTTTGAATCTGGTGATCATCAATTGAACTGATCTAGTTCAATTGATCTGAATGAGATTCAATTAGGTTCAAGGAAATCGTGCTAGCACTCGATTGAACCTAACGTTCTTCTTTTACTATCATAAATAAGTTGTCCTGACTGAGCCAAAGGAGTTTGTGCTCAATCAGAGGCCTTCATATGGTCTGACTGGAGGTTGTCCAAGTCAGAAATAGGTTGTCTTATTTTGTAAGACATTACCTGCCATTTTTGGTCACCTGCCATTTCTTGTTCTTTGACTTTGGTCAAAAGTCTACCTTTGACTGGTCAAACGTTGACCATTGACCCTTTGACTTTTGACCACATGTCATGCACCTATTGGAGAGCTGGTGGGGGCCTGTCCCCCTGCCAGAACCTGGCAAGGAGAAGGGCGCACGCCAAGGGTGGCGTGAGCCCAAGTAGGAGGCGCCTAGGAGTCCTTGTTGGACAAGGACTCCACCTCCCTTTTAGGATTCCAATCAGAGTTCTACTAAGAATCCAGTTTGACTGGTCTTAGGCGCCCTCTAAGGAGGAATCCAGGGGTCTCTCTATTCCAACCAATCAGATTTAGATCTGATTTCACAAAGGGTTGTGATTGGTTGAGAGGAAGAGGAGTTGGATCACAAGAGGTCTATAAATAAGACCCTGCGCCCAACCCTAATCCTAAGTGAATTCAATAGAGATTTCCCACGTCCAAGGCTGCCTCTCCCCTCCTTCTCCATGCCATACTCTCTTCTCCCCTTGCTCTCCACGTCCAAAAGGAGTTTTGGATTTTAGTTTGGTGCGATTCAGATCAAGGAAAGGCGATCAAAAGCAAGAAGGCTGCGCTGCTGCAAAAGGACGACTGCAGATCTTCAAAAGAGTTTTGAAGATCCTCCAGATCAGATCCAGATCTGATTTTTGGAGGTGTGATAGAGAAGAAGAGGATCTCCAGATCCAACCCGAGTGGATACCGGTAGAGGTCAGGCGCTTGCGTGGCTAAGATCCAGAACCTTCCGCTGCAATCAGGATCATCTATAGGGTAATAGGATTACCCAAATCAGGTAAATTAAATTTGATTTAATTTATCTTATTTTATTTTATTTATTAAAATAATAAGAATCAGATCTGAAATATATCAAGATCTGATTGAGATCAAGAGAAAAGTTTTGAAATATATCTCTTGATCTAATCAGATCTGGACGAACCTGGACCGGGAAATCAGGATTTCCCTTCAGATAGTACCTAAGTACCTTCAAGAGGATGAAAAATTCTACTTAATCTATGGGGTGGAGGAGGTAGTGTCTGGGTTGGTTCAATCTGATTGGATTTCATAGGTTCCTTAACTCGTTTCTCATTGAAGATATTTTGGTCGAGTTTAATCTATCTTCTAATGTCACCATTTTGAATAAACTATTTTTCAAGAAAGATGGCATGCCGACTCATAATCACATTATAATCTTTCGAAAGATAAAAATAATATCCTAATGGTTCTTTAGGATATCCAATAAACCAAGCTCTAAAGGACCTAGACTCTAATTATCCATCTATTGTCTCTTAATAAGGGCCGAACAATCTCAAATTCTGAGATGACTCAGACTTGATTTCTTACCATGCCATATCTCATACGGTGTGGTAGGAATGATTTTAGAGAAAAACCTATTCAGTAAATATATAGCGGTCATCAGACTCTATCCCCAAAGAAACTCAGAAAGATTCGTGAAACTCATCATGGATTGGACCATATCTAATAGAGTCTGGTTTCTCCATTCTAAAATCTTGTTGAGTTGAGGTGTTCTAGGTGGAGTCCATTATGACACTATGTCATTATCCTTAAGATAATATAGAAATTTTCGACTAAGGTATTCGCCTCCTCGATCTGATCGAAGAATCTTAATGAATTTTTTTTTTTGTTTTCTACTTCAAGTTTGAATTTCTTGAACCTTACAAAGGCTTCAAACTTATGTCGCATCAAATACATATACCCATACCAAGATAGATCATCGATAATGATAATGAAGTAGACATAATTACCTCTGACCAGCACATCAAATGGGCCGCATACATTAGTATGTATTAGGACAAGTAGGTCTGTGGCCTTTTTTCCATGTCCTATAAAAAAAAGCTTGGTCATTTTTCCATGAAGGCATGATTCATAAATCAAATATGACTCGAAAGTTAACAGACTCAATAGCTCGAATTTCTCCAATTTGTTAACCTTGTATTTAACTATATGACCTAGCCTAAGGTGCCAAAGATACTTATCGTTTAGTCTATCCTTAGGTAGCTTTGATCCTATGGCATTCATGTTTTGCTCGATATTAAAAATAGAAACATCAATATGTAACTGATAGAGATCATTTATAAGAAAATCACTTGCAATTTTATTTTTTTCATAAATAATATTACAATGGTTCTTAAGAAAACTAATTACATAGTCTTCTTGTGCTAAACATGAAATAAAAATCAAATTTCTGCTTGCTACAGGCACATGAAAATAATCTCTAAGAATTAGATTTAATCCTGATAGTAATTGAAGTGGGTATGTTCCCACGACCATAGCAACTATTCTTGCTTTGTTTTCGATGTGTAGGATCATCTCACCATCCCTCAGCCTCCTGCTATCCTCAAGACTCTACATAGAAGTGCATGAGTGAACCAGAGACAAGCACCTAACTGGATGCAGAAGAAATCATAAGGTTAGATTCTATAACGAGCATACCTCCAAAAGGACCTATCTCCTTCTTATTCTTTAGGCTGGCCAGGTAAAGAGGACAGTTATGTTTCTAGTGGCCATCTTTATTGCAATGAAAATACTTTTTCTTATCAGCGGCCTTTTTCTTTGGCTCTGCCTTCTTCTTCTTCCTACCTTCCACCTTCTGCTTCTTCGCGGTCTTCCTCTTCTTTCCAAAAGACTTTCTCTTAGAAGAAGTCTACTCCATAGCAAGCACTGAGCCCTTTGAACCTTTCATAGAGAGCTCAGTAGTAATCAGCATATTCATAAGTTCCACCAAAGTATTTTGTAGTTTATGCATGTGGTAGTTCATGATGAACTGCCCATATGCATTAGTCAAAGACTGTAGAATTATATCAATCTACAGATCCTGATCTAACTTGACACCGAGCTTCTCAAGCTCTTCTAAGTCCTCGATCATCAATAGATAATGATCTTGGACCGACTATCCATCATGCATCTGAGCCTTAAAACATCTTTTAGTGACTTGATATTTGGCTGCACAACTTTATTCACCAAACAACTCTTATAGGTGAGCCAATATTTGGCGACTAGTCTTAATATCTTCATGTTGGCATTGGAGCTCATCAGGCATCGAACCCAATATATAATACCTAGCTTTATTATCTTCATCCATCCATTTTTTAGAGATGCTCTTTGATCAATAGATAGACGTGCTGGTAAAGTGGGAGGATCCTGTTCCAACACATGAGTCAACTTCTCAAAACCCAAAACTATTTTGAAGTTCCGAAGCCAATCCTTATAGTTGGGTCCGATTAATCTATGGGTGTCCAGGATACGGGCTAGTAGATTGAATGTAGATATTTTCCTATAGAGAGTCAAAATTTTTAGTTAGATTCTGTAATTATACTTAACCAATTTATTCAGTAGTTTTATTTTTAAATAAATTAGGCTCCCACTATTTATTCAGATCCCTACACTTTCTTGGTAGAGATGTGAAAATCTCTATAATTACTGATTTCTAATGGATAGTGCGGTCCCATCAACTGGCTCATCACCTCACCTAACAGTTTTTTATGATGGATCAATCGATGAATGGATAACTTTTGTCCAATGATTCTCTAATTATGATGCATCGAAATCTGATCTCTAATTCATGAAGCTCACCTTACCTGAAATATTGCTCCACTCCTTAGTTAAGTCAGATCCATCATTTGCATAAATTGGATTTCTGATTGGATCTCTTACTATATCCAAAATATTGAGCCCAACCCATCCTCTAACCCATAGCATCCAATGCCTAATAGACATGGTTGCATCTTTTTGGTGCAACTGAACTACTATATCTAGCAAAGAACAATCAACTTTGAGAAGGCCCGCACATCTACAATAGTGGAAGACCTTAGACTTAATATTTTCTTAAGAAGATTTAATTTAAATCTCTATAAACTTGACTGAACTTAGTCATAACCATTATGACTAACCTAATGGCATAGGTTTGGTCAAATTGTTAGCCACCTTAAGTCAGAACTAGGTCGACATAAATGGCCAGGTAAGTGAGACCGATGGAAGGGATATGCCATTAACTCGACCAGAACACATTCAAGTCGAATAGCTCCTAATTAAAAATCAAGCGGTCATATCTGCCAAACTTATCTTAGATACCAAATTATCGAATCAGAACCAATCGGATTAGCCTACAATCTAGTTACATCTCAATGTGACTCAATCTTGATCCAAACTTAATCCTATTAGGCTGGTCAATTCTAAACTTTTTTTGATCCCACTTAATCAACTCTTGATTCGATTTGATCAACCACTAGATCTAATTGAGCTACCCAATTTTATGAAGATATTTTAGATCTAAAAATTTATAATTTTTAGATCTAATTAATTTCATAATTTTAATTTTTAATTAAGTTTTGGGTTCATGAACAAAATATGTAACATAATTCTAGGGTTTCAGGAAAATAAGTTCTAATTTCTGATTAAGGACGAACGCGCAGCACCCCTACACATTATAAGAACACCCCATCGAATGAAAGGAGAAGGCCTTTACATCCTACTTTGTTCTTATGATTGGACGGCCAAGGAGAATGCCTTGATGAGAAATATATTTTTTAAAATAAAACTAGTTAGATCTAAATCATATATCACATATACAAATGATCTAACCTATACATCCCTTGCATACATAACATGTATCATAACTCAATAAACCATGCATGATTTTAGATCTGAAATATCATATATTAAATCTAAAAAATAAAATTTTAAATTTGATTGCATCAAAAATAAAACTATTCTAGATATTTTATAGAACTATTTTATAACTAGTCTAAGCATATATCTTTCATATCTCATACAAATAAATTAAAAATTAAAAACTATATTTTCTATTTTTTAGATTTGGTTAAAATAATTATAACATCAAAAAAATAAAAATAAAATAAATTTAAAATTATATTTAATCAAATTAATAATATGACTATACTAGACTACACATATAACTATTCTATTTCTAGTCTAGTCATGCATCTTATACATTATAGATCTAAATCATATAATTTTTAATGTTTTAATTTTAGATCTAATCATATCTGATACAACATCTAAAATTATTTAATATTAGATCATAAATAAAAATTAAATTAGATGTAAAATAGATATGAAGAACTGCTAAAGCAACTCTGATACTAGTTGAAGGAAAAATCTGATTTTCCACTGTAGAATCATCCAGATCTGATCATATCTGAGATAGATTTTTCTACAAAAATTTCTATGATCTAATCATATCTAAGAGTTCTCAGATCTGATCATGGTGATCTGATATTAAAACTTAAAAATAAAATTAAATTAGATTTAATTTGAAGTATCTTGTTGGATAATCGATTATCCTACGATGATCCTATTGGTTCCTGAGGTTCTGGAAGAAGCAACACATGCACCTGGCCTCTATCAATATCCACTTGGGTAGGATTTAAACATATTTTTCTTATAAATCTCTTCTCTAAAGATCAAATTTAAATATGATCTATAGTTCCTTCAAAATTATTTTTGAAGGCAGCCCGTTTGTCTCACGAATACCATCACGTAGATCCTGAATCTTGTACCAAAAACCTTAGACCTTCTTCTCAGATTTATGCCTAACTTTTTAGGCATGTAGAAGAGAGGGAGAGAGAGGATAAAGGAGGTGTGGGATATGGTATGGGTGATAGCACCTCTGTGTGAAAAATAAAATCATGCGATAGCTCTCTTTGGCATGAGAAAGGTTTAAAAACCAACACATATAGAGTCCCACTTTGACCAAATAACATACTTAATTGATCATTGAAACTCTAGGACTTATTCTCCACATGAAATCCTAGATCACATCTAGTTTTTGTCACTAAAAATCAATCAAAAAATGGGCAACATGAGTAGCTAAGGAAGAGTCCATTGCACCTAGGACTCTTCCCTCAAGAGTTTGATCCAAATCAATCTCAGTTAAAATTCAATCAAACTACCACCATAAATAATGAAATTAGGGACACCCATAGCATGACTCGATCTCTATCACATATCCAAAAATCAGATTAAAAGGATTTCTATAGAATTTTCTAAAAGTATGTGATCAAGTGACCCTTAATTATCTCAATTGGGTCAACTTTTGACCCTAGTCCAATTGCACAAGGAATGGATTTAATTTCTATAATTTATCTAATCTAGACTTATTCTAGTTAGATGAAAATAAACTCATTCAAGATATAAGAATGAGTTAAATCAAATTTGACTTGGTTGAGATGAATCAAAAAGATTACAGAAGGAGAAAGCCAGGCTCAATCATGTGCTAGCACGATTATCTTGAACCTAATTGGATCTAATCCAAATCAATCAAACTGGGTTAGCTCAATTGATGACATCCAAATCCAAACTCTTATTTGTATGATCTAATTAGATTGAATTTCATATGATAATGAGACATGCCACGATCTCTATCATTGATATCATTAAAACACCTTTCGATGGATCAGAACTTTTATGATTTATACAATTAGAATGATTGATCATCAAAATCATTCTAATTGCTCCCAAAATCAACCAGTGACACCTAGCAATATATGGTGGCAACACATCAAAATAAAAAGTGAATCTCTCGATGTAGCTACCTATGTGATTGGATTCTTCTATCTTGAGCCCCAATAGGATTAGGGTTAAGGTGAACTCGTCAAACCCAACATTCACCATATGAATTAATCATTTGATTTGAGTCCAATGTGAAATCCTAATAGAAAATCTTTCTATCATCTTCACTCTACCATGGCCATGAGCTTAAGGACTCAGTCTCATGATTATCATAGGGCTACTCCTCATCAACCGAGGTAGATAGATCTCCTATTGGTGCAATCCAATTCCTACAATGAACATGCAAATAGCCAACATACACCTCAAGATTTCAAATGGCTTGGAGATCGAGTTATGGTGTAGTCAAACTATAACACCCTCAAGATGAACTATTGATGTACCTTAGATCAAAGAATCAAACACATCACTACAGCATTGAGTCAGTCATCGACGAGAAGGTAGTGTTCATTATGACTACTCAAGGTGGTCACGCTCAATATGCTCATTCTCTAATGAGTACCTGAACTCTCCTTCGGTGTCTCTACATCATAGAATTAAGATACATCTATTATAAGAAAGTGATCGTACACCAACCTTCTAGATCGATCACCATCCTTGTGATGATTCTACGATCGAGAGTAGTTTATGAGTTAATTATGAAAATTCATGTCTTAAATTTTCAACTCTTGAAAATATAAATTGTCATTATCATTAACTCAAAGGATGTATCACAGATACTTTAAATACATACTATGATAGAAAAATATTTTTTTGTTAATTTATAGTAAAAATTATAAAATTATCCTTAGAAGTGTATTACAAGTGTTTACACAATCTGGCTTCTAGGGCACACATCTAACAGCAACAACCTTCGACGGTAGTCCAGTCGAAAAATCCTCCATCGAGATGTCAAGAACTAGTCCCAAGAAAGCACACTTGGGTCAGTAGACCCAATACTCCTGAGATGGAAAAATGGAAAGTAGAAGACCCTTGCTTAGACCATGATTCTTCTTCGAAGGAAATCTTTCCTATCTATAGCCAAAAATCCTTCGAGATCTACGATCGAGATGAGATCCTCGATCGAAAACTCTAGAAAATGAATCGATGAATTGAGGAGCTCTGCCATGCTGCCCTAGCTAACCATGACAACATCCACACTGACCCTCTTTTCTCCTAGAAAATCATGTAGGAGTCGATCTAGTCGAACTTTAAGCTCCCCCAATTCGAGAGCTACGATAAGACCACTAATTGGATGACCACCTGTAGGCCTTCTGGACTATGATGCTGCTCCATGGTGCACCAGATGCCATCTTATGCCGAGTTTTTTCATCTACTCTAAAGGGAGCAGTGAGAAACTGGTACTTGATGCTAAAGTTTGATACAATCTTCTTCTTCTTCGATCAAATGAGCCATCAGTTTGTAGCTCATTTTATCAACAGTGGATATCCCAACCGAGGCTCAGACTCCCTCATCAACATTAAGTAGTAGAAAGGGGAGTCCATCCAAGCCTATGTCAATCGCTTCAACGCCACTGTACTCGAGGTCCAAAACTTGGACCAATCTGTTGGTATGGCCACACTGAAGGATGGCCTTCAAAAGAATAATCTGCTATTCTTCCTAGAGAAGAAGTATCCCAAAAACTTTGCTGACCTTCTAGCTCGGGCTAAAGGCTATGCCCGAGCTAAAGAAGCCTTCAAATTAAAGGATGAGGAAGCCATAGGAAAGTGGCCAGCAGGCGAGTCTAGTAAGCCTACAGTTGAAGAGAAGTCAAATGAAGTTCGTCCGTGCTCTCGGACTCTCCCTGAGCACAAGCGAGCTTGAACTCCTCCTCAAGCTCATCATCAAAGAAGCCCTGATAGAAAGGAATGAAGGGGCTCTCCTCCCATAAGGTTTCATAACTATACCTTCATCAATGCTCCAAAGACTCAAGTGCTGATGGAGATCAAAGAGCAGCTGCCGAGGTCGGAAAGAATGCACACTCATCCTAGCAAGCACAATCCTAACAAGTACTGTGTATGCTATCATGATCATGATCATGATACTGAAGAGTGTATCCTGCTCCAAGATGAGATTAAAGAGCTCATTAGGCAAGGCCAGCTTGGCCAATTTCTACGATGTCAGCTTGAGACAAGAAAAGATCGACTAAGGGCACTACCACAACCAGAACCATTGAGGAGGGAGGAGGGGCAAGGAGATCGACCACCTCTCGGTATCATCAATACCATCTCTGGGGGACTTCGGCGAGAGAAGGTCGGTGGATCTAAAGGGTCAACCAAAAGGTGAAGAACTGAGGAACCCATTGCATTCACCAAAGAAGATGTACAAGAAATTTAGTTCCCACATAGCGATGTGATTGTAATAACTTTAAATATCATGAACTATGATGTATGCCAGATTCTTGTGGATAATGAAAGTTCGATAGATGTCTTGTTTTAAGATGCTTTCTCCAAAATATCCATACCTAATAACCGACTTGGGCCAATGAGCTCTCCATTGGTTGGCTTTATTGGTGATACAGTGTTAGTTGAAGGTGTGATAACTTTAACTATGGCTGCAGGATGATATCTGAAGTAGTCTAGGGTGCAAGTGGATTTTCTAGTAGTAAATGCTCCATCCGTTTATAATGTAATTCTTGACCGACCTGCCCTAAATGCACTTTGCTCAATAGTGTCGATCTACTATCTAAAAATAAAGTTTCCAAAAAGCTGCAGGATTGGAGAGGTCAGAGAAGACCAAGTTCTAGCAAGATGTTGCTATTCAATTGCCTTGCAAAAGGATGAGCAATCTGACCCTTGCCTGGTTGATGGGTTGGACGTCTGGGATGATCTTACAAAAGAACAGAAAGAACCCATGGAAGATCTTGTCTCAGTCCCATTAAATGATAGAAATAAGAATCACATAGTGCAGATCAATTTCAATCTAAGAGAAGAGGTGTGAGAGCAACTCATCAAATTCTTATGGAGAAATGCAGATATTTTTGCTTGAGTCCCTACTGACATGCCAGAAATTGATGCCGAAGTTATGAAATATCATCTGACTGTTGATCCTAAATATTGATCAGTAAAAGAAAAGATGCGTAGCCATGCCCCAGAGAGATAGAAGGCAATTACAGAAGTAGACCAGCTCCTCAAGGCCATATTTATCAAAAAAGTCTCCTATCTGAACTAGATTTTCAATGTGGTCCTTATCAAGAAGACGAATGGCAAGTGGAGGATATGCATAGACTTCAAGAAGTTGAACAAGGCCTATCCAAAAGATAGTTACCCTCTTTTTAGGATTGATCGACTAGTGGATGCGACCTCGGACCATGAGCTTCTCACTTTCATGGATGCCTTCTCCGGCTATAATCAGATCTGGATGGTGCTAGAGGATGAGGAGAAAACTGCTTTTATTACTGATCGTGATCTTTATTGTTATTGAGTTATGCTTTTTGGGTTAAAAAATATAGGAGCAACATACCAACACCTGATCAATAAGATCTTTAAGGAGCAGATCGATCGCAACATAGAGGTATATGTAGATGACATACTTGTCAAGAGCCGAGATTTAACAAATCACATAGCTGACCTTGAGACGATCTTCAGTGCCCTTCAGAGATACAAGATGAAGTTGAATCCGACCAAGTACATCTTTGGTGTAACTTTGGAAAAGTTTTTGGGATTCATGGTATCGAGGCATGGGATTGAAGCAAATTCAAAGAAGATTTGGGCCATTCGAGATATGACTGCCCCAAAATCAATAAAGAAAGTTTAGTGCCTAATGGAAAAGGTGGCAGCCCTGAACCATTTTGTCTCAAGATCGATCGAGTGATGTATGCCTTTCTTCTGAGTTCTCAAATAACCAAAGAACTTCTGCTGGGACACTGAATGTCAACAAGCATTTGAAGAACTCAAGAGCTACCTCAGCTCGCCTCCCCTATTGGCCAAGCCCGAACCTGGAGAAGGATTATTTTTGTATTTGGCGGTCTCTCTAACGATCCTTGTAGTAGTCCTAGTCAAGAAAGAGGCAAAAGTGCAGTGATCGATCTACTATATAAGCTGAGTGTTGAGGGACACCGAGATCAAGTGTGCTAAGTTAGAAAAACTCACTTATACCCTACTGATTACAGTCCAAAGACTCTGACCTTATTTTCAAGGGTACACCATAACTCTTCTCATCGATTAGTCCATCAAGGTAGCTCTTCATCAAATAGATACTTTCGGAAGAATCGCAAAATGGATAATCAAACTTGTAGAATTTGACATCAACTTTCAATCTTGACCGTCAATCAAATCTCAAATACTAGTAGATTTCATAGTGGAATGCACTATCTTAGATGAGACCGAACTTGAACAGAATGAAGTTGGCATTGGATACAGCCAAGCTCTAATGAAGAAAGTGCCAATTTTCTTAAAGGCTTCTAGGCCATATATATGGATGGCCCATCCAATGTTTCGAGCGCAGGCATTGGATTGATCCTACTAAATTCGAAGGGAGTCATCACTGAATATGCACTACCCTTTGAATTTTCTGCAACAAATAATGGAACCAAATATAAAGCTTTGACAAGAATTAGAAGTAGACTAGCTCCAAGCTTACCGTGATTCTCAACTAGTGGTCGGTTAAGTTAGTGGCAATTATGAAGCTCGGGAGGAAAGTATGATAAAATATCTTGAGAAAGTAAAGAACTTGACTTCAACCTTCAATAGTTTTAGCATTCGATAGATTTTGAGAGTAGAAAATATCAAGACGAACCTTCTCTCTAAATTGGCTATACTAGCCCTAGCCGAACTGCCCAAGGAAGTCTTCTTCGAAGTTCTGAAATGCCAAAATTTGGAAGAACCATAGTCTGTGCTGCAAGTCGAGCATGAGCCGAGCTAGATTGATCCACTACTCACTTACATTAAGGATGGAGTTCTACCTAATGATCCAAAAGAAGCTCAAAAATTAAGGAATCAGGCCTCCCAGTATGTCCTCTATGAAGGCAAGTTATACAAAAGGTCATATTCTTTGCCACTCTTAAAATATCTCCGATCTTCCAAAGCTGACTTTGCATTATGGAAGGTGCATGAAGAAATCTGTGGGAGTCATTTATGAGCTCGATTTTTATCTCACAAACTACTTCGGTAGGATTACTAATGGCTGACAATGTACCATGATTCTATAGAGTATGTCAGAAAGTGTGACCGATGTCAGCGAAATGCAAATATTTAAAGATAGCCGACCTCTGAGCTTACCCCCCTGAGTGTGCCATGGCCATTTGCACAATGAGGATTGGACATGCTTGAGCCCTTTCCTGTGGCATCCAGATAGCGAAAGTTCCTCTTGGTGGAAATCGATTACTTCACAAAGTGGGTTGAAGCCGAACCTCTGGCCAAAATCACTAAGATAAAAGTATAGAACTTCATCTAGAAGTTCATTATTTGTAGATTCAGCTTACCTCGGACTCTCATAACAAATAATGGATGACAGTTTGCCAGAACAAAATTCATTGAGTTTTGTGAAGACTTGAATATCTCTCATAATTTTATATCGGTAGCTTATCCATAAGTAAATGGCGAGGCTGAGGTAAGCAACAGAATCCTGCTGCAAGAAATCAAAGCAAGGCTTGAGAGGGCAAAAGGAACTTGGGTAGATGAACTCTATCATGTACTCTAGGCATACCGAACTATCCAAAGATTGTCAATTAGAGAGACTCCATTCACCTTAGCCTTCGAAACAAAAGCTATCATCTTAATAGAGCTTAAACTTCCATCACTGCTAGTTATGACATTTAATGAACAACATAACTCACAGGATCTTAGGGCTAACCTCGACTTGTTGGAAGAAAAATAGGAAGAAGCTCAAGTTTGGATGGCTGCTTATAGACGGAAGGTAGTCCGATATTATAACTCCAGAGTCAAAGACAAAGCATTCAGAGTAGCGGACTTGGTGCTTTGATGAGCAATTATCTCATAGCCTTAGAATCAAGAAAAGCTCATCCCAAATTGGGAAGGACCTTACGAGATTAAGGAGGTCATCCGGCCAGGAATGTATTACTTGAAAGAGCTTAGAGGAGCCGACCTACCCCAACCATGAAACTTAGAAAACTTACAGATGTATTATCAATAACTTAATTGCAATAAAATTTCTTTACCTTAGCATCTTAGTCCTTGTTGTAAAATGGTAATGATAGAAAATAATCTCCCGAGCTTTGCCATTAGGCAAAAAATAGCCATGTTAGGAACAGAAGCAGAACCTCATCCTAACATGAGCAAGATGAAGGCCTCATTAATGTAAGATTAAAGGAGGAAAGAGGCCATAACAGTGGCCCTTATATGCCCCTATAGCCATATTAGAAATAGGAGGAGAACCTCATCCTAACATGAGCAAGATGAAAGCCTTGTTAATGTAAGATGAGAGGAGGGGAGAAGCCCTAACAGCGGCACTTACGTGCCCCTATAGCCATGTTAGAAATAGAAGGAGAACCTCGTCCTAACATAAGCAAGATGAAGGCCTCATTAATGTAAGATGAGAGCAGGAAAGAGATCCTAACAGCGATCCTTATGTATTCTTACAATCATGTTAGGAATATGAGAAGAACCTCATCCTAACATTAGCAAGATGAAGGTCTCGTTAATGTAAGATGAGAGGAAGAGAGAGGCCCTAGCAGTGGCCCTTACATGCCCCTACAGTCATGTTAGGAATAGGAGGAGAACCTCATCCTAACATGAGCAAGATGAAGGCCTCGTTAATGTAAGATGAGAGGAAGAAAGAGGCCCTAGCAGCCGCCCTTACGTGCTCCTATAGCCATGTTAGGAATAGAAGGAGAACCTCATCCTAACATGAATAAGACTATGGCCTCATTAATGTAAAATGAGAGGAGGTGAGAGGCTCTAATAGCAGCCCTTACATGCCCCGATAGTCATGTTAGGAATAGAAGGAGAATGTCGTCCTAACATGAACAAGACGAAGGCCTTGTTAATCTAAGATGAGAGGTGGGGAGATGCCCTATCAACGACCTTAGTATATATCTCCCTATGGCTGCAGCAAGAATGAAAAGAGAACCTCATCCTAGCTCAAGGGTGGGACTCTAGTTCGATATCTCTAATGGCCACACCGATAGAAGATGAAGTAAAGAAAGTGAAGACATCGACAAGCATTAAACTTGCACAAGACAAAAAACAAGGGAAGAAGGTACCATTTTATTAGAAATCAAAAATCATTATAAGGTAAAAATGAGAGTAAAGGTCTACAAGACTAGTTACATAAAAAAAGAAAGAAGAAAAAAGGTCAAAGTCTTAAAATGGACCGGACTCCTCAGACTTCGGATTGTCGGCCCCAGTGTCCAAAGACTCAAGTGCTGATGGAGATCAAAGAGCAGCTGCCGAGGTCGGAAGAATGCACACTCATCCTAGCAAGCACAATCCTAACAAGTACTGTGTATGCTATCATGATCATGATCATAATACTGAAGAGTGTATCCTGCTCCAAGATGAGATTAAAGAGCTCATTAGGCAAGGCCAGCTTGGCCAATTTCTACGATGTCAGCTTGAGACAAGAAAAGATCGACTAAGGGCACTACCACAACCAGAACCATTGAGGAGGGAGGAGGGGCAAGGAGATCGACAACTCTCGGTATCATCAATACAATCTCTGGGGGACTTCGGCGAGAGAAGGTCGGTGGATCTAAAGGGTCAACCAAAAGGTGAAGAACTGAGGTAACCCATTGCATTCACCAAAGAAGATGTACAAGAAATTTGTTCCCACATAGCGATGTGATTGTAATAACTTTAAATATCATGAACTATGATGTATGCCAGATTCTTGTGGATAATGAAAGTTTCGATAGATGTCTTGTTTTTAAGATGCTTTCTCCAAAATATCCATACCTAATAACGCGACTTGGGCCAATGAGCTCTCCATTGGTTGGCTTTATTTGGTGATACAGTGTTAGTTGAAGTGTGATAACTTTAACTATGGCTGCAGGATGATATCTGAAGTAGTCTAGGGTGCAAGTGGATTTTCTAGTAGTAAATGCTCCATCCGTTTATAATGTAATTCTTGACCGACTGCCCTAAATGCACTTTGCTCAATAGTGTCGATCTACTATCTAAAAATAAGTTTCAAAAAAGCCTGCAGGATTTGGAGAGGTCAGAGAAGACCAAGTTTCTAGCAAGATGTTGCTATTCAAATTGCCTTGCAAAAGGATGAGCAATCTGACCCTTGCCTGGTTGATGGGTTGGACGTCTGGGATGATCTTACAAAAGAACAGAAAGAACCCATGGAAGATCTTGTCTCAGTCCCATTAAATGATAGAAATAAGAATCACATAGTGCAGATCAATTTCAATCTAAGAGAAGAGGTGTGAGAGCAACTCATCAAATTCTTATGGAGAAATGCAGATATTTTTGCTTGAGTCCCTACTGACATGCCAGAAATTGATGCCGAAGTTATGAAATATCATCTGACTGTTGATCCTAAATATTGATCAGTAAAGAAAAGATGCGTAGCCATGCCCCAGAGAGATAGAAGGCAATTACAGAAGTAGACCAGCTCCTCAAGGCCATATTTATCAAAAAAGTCTCCTATCTGAACTAGATTTTCAATGTGGTCCTTATCAAGAAGACGATTGGCAAGTGGGGATATGCATAGACTTCAAGAAGTTGAACAAGGCCTATCCAAAGATAGTTACCCCTTTTTAGGATTGATCGACTAGTGGATGCGACCTCGGACCATGAGCCTTCTCACTTTCATGGATGCCTTCTCCGGCTATAATCAGATCTGGATGGTGCTAGAGGATGAGGAGAAAACTGCTTTTATTACTGATCGTGATCTTTATTGTTATTGAGTTATGCTTTTTGGTTAAAATATAGGAGCAACATACCAACACCTGATCAATAAGATCTTAAGGAGCAGATCGATCGCAACATAGAGGTATATGTAGATGACATACTTGTCAAGAGCCGAGATTTAACAAATCACATAGCTGACCTTGAGACGATCTTCAGTGCCCTTCAGAGATACAAGATGAAGTTGAATCCGACCAAGTACATCTTTGGTGTAACTTTGGAAAAGTTTTTGGGATTCATGGTATCGAGGCATGGGATTTGAAGCAAATTCAAAGAAGATTTGGGCCATTCGAGATATGACTGCCCCAAAATCAATAAAGAAAGTTTTAGTGCCTAATGGAAAAGGTGGCAGCCCTGAACCATTTTTGTCTCAAGATCGATCGATGTGATGTATGCCTTTCTTCTGAGTTCTCAAATAACAAGAACTTCTGCTGGGACACTGAATGTCAACAAGCATTTGAAGAACTCAAGAGCTACCTCAGCTCGCCTCCCCTATTGGCCAAGCCCGAACCTGGAGAAGGATTATTTTTGTATTTGGGCGTCTCTCTAACGATCCTTGTAGTAGTCCTAGTCAAGAAAGAGGCAAAAGTGCAGTGATCGATCTACTATATATAGCTGAGTGTTGAAGGGACACGAGATCAAGTGTGCTAAGTTAGAAAAACTCACTTATACCCTACTGATTCAGTCCAAAGACTCTGACTTATTTTCAAGGGTACACCATAACTCTTCTCATCGATTAGTCCATCAAGGTAGCTCTTCATCAAATAGATACTTTTGGAAAGAATCGCAAATGGATAATCAAACTTGTACGAATTTGACATCAACTTTCAATCTTGACCGTCCAATCAAATCTCAAATACTAGTAGATTTCATAGTGGAATGCACTATTTAAGATGAGACCGAACTTGAACAGAATGAAGTTGGCATTGGATACAGCCAAGCTCTAATGAAGAAAGTGCCAATTTTCTTAAAGGCTTCTAGGCCATATATATGGATGGCCCATCCCAATGTTTCGAGCGCAGGCATTGGATTGATCCTACTAATTCGAAGGGAGTCATCACTGAATATGCACTACCCTTTGAATTTTCTTGCAACAAATAATGGAACCAAATTAAAGCTTTGACAAGAATTAGAAGTAGACTAGCTCCAAGCTTACCGTGATTCTCAACTAGTGGTCGGTTAAGTTAGTGGCAATTATGAAGCTCGGGAGGAAAGTATGATAAAATATCTTGAGAAAGTAAAGAACTTGACTTCAACCTTCAATAGTTTTAGCATTCGATAGATTTTTGAGAGTAGAAAATATCAAAGACGAACCTTCTCTCTAAATTGGCTATACTAGCCCTAGCCGAACTGCCAAGGAAGTCTTCTTCGAAGTTCTGAATCTCTATCACATATCCAAAAATCAGATTAAAAGGATTTCTATAGAATTTTCTAAAAGTATGTGATCAAGTGACCCTTAATTATCTCAATTGGGTCAACTTTTGACCCTAGTCCAATTGCACAAGGAATGGATTTAATTTCTATAATTTATCTAATCTAGACTTATTCTAGTTAGATGAAAATAAACTCATTCAAGATATAAGAATGAGTTAAATCAAATTTGACTTGGTTGAGATGAATCAAAAAGATTACAGAAGGAGAAAGCCAGGCTCAATCATGTGCTAGCACGATTATCTTGAACCTAATTGGATCTAATCCAAATCAATCAAACTGGGTTAGCTCAATTGATGACATCCAAATCCAAACTCTTATTTGTATGATCTAATTAGATTGAATTTCATATGATAATGAGACATGCCACGATCTCTATCATTGATATCATTAAAACACCTTTCGATGGATCAGAACTTTTATGATTTATACAATTAGAATGATTGATCATCAAAATCATTCTAATTGCTCCCAAAATCAACCAGTGACACCTAGCAATATATGGTGGCAACACATCAAAATAAAAAGTGAATCTCTCGATGTAGCTACCTATGTGATTGGATTCTTCTATCTTGAGCCCCAATAGGATTAGGGTTAAGGTGAACTCGTCAAACCCAACATTCACCATATGAATTAATCATTTGATTTGAGTCCAATGTGAAATCCTAATAGAAAATCTTTCTATCATCTTCACTCTACCATGGCCATGAGCTTAAGGACTCAGTCTCATGATTATCATAGGGCTACTCCTCATCAACCGAGGTAGATAGATCTCCTATTGGTGCAATCCAATTCCTACAATGAACATGCAAATAGCCAACATACACCTCAAGATTTCAAATGGCTTGGAGATCGAGTTATGGTGTAGTCAAACTATAACACCCTCAAGATGAACTATTGATGTACCTTAGATCAAAGAATCAAACACATCACTACAGCATTGAGTCAGTCATCGACGAGAAGGTAGTGTTCATTATGACTACTCAAGGTGGTCACGCTCAATATGCTCATTCTCTAATGAGTACCTGAACTCTCCTTCGGTGTCTCTACATCATAGAATTAAGATACATCTATTATAAGAAAGTGATCGTACACCAACCTTCTAGATCGATCACCATCCTTGTGATGATTCTACGATCGAGAGTAGTTTATGAGTTAATTATGAAAATTCATGTCTTAAATTTTCAACTCTTGAAAATATAAATTGTCATTATCATTAACTCAAAGGATGTATCACAGATACTTTAAATACATACTATGATAGAAAAATATTTTTTTGTTAATTTATAGTAAAAATTATAAAATTATCCTTAGAAGTGTATTACAAGTGTTTACACAATCTGGCTTCTAGGGCACACATCTAACAGCAACAACCTTCGACGGTAGTCCAGTCGAAAAATCCTCCATCGAGATGTCAAGAACTAGTCCCAAGAAAGCACACTTGGGTCAGTAGACCCAATACTCCTGAGATGGAAAAATGGAAAGTAGAAGACCCTTGCTTAGACCATGATTCTTCTTCGAAGGAAATCTTTCCTATCTATAGCCAAAAATCCTTCGAGATCTACGATCGAGATGAGATCCTCGATCGAAAACTCTAGAAAATGAATCGATGAATTGAGGAGCTCTGCCATGCTGCCCTAGCTAACCATGACAACATCCACACTGACCCTCTTTTCTCCTAGAAAATCATGTAGGAGTCGATCTAGTCGAACTTTAAGCTCCCCCAATTCGAGAGCTACGATAAGACCACTAATTGGATGACCACCTGTAGGCCTTCTGGACTATGATGCTGCTCCATGGTGCACCAGATGCCATCTTATGCCGAGTTTTTTCATCTACTCTAAAGGGAGCAGTGAGAAACTGGTACTTGATGCTAAAGTTTGATACAATCTTCTTCTTCTTCGATCAAATGAGCCATCAGTTTGTAGCTCATTTTATCAACAGTGGATATCCCAACCGAGGCTCAGACTCCCTCATCAACATTAAGTAGTAGAAAGGGGAGTCCATCCAAGCCTATGTCAATCGCTTCAACGCCACTGTACTCGAGGTCCAAAACTTGGACCAATCTGTTGGTATGGCCACACTGAAGGATGGCCTTCAAAAGAATAATCTGCTATTCTTCCTAGAGAAGAAGTATCCCAAAAACTTTGCTGACCTTCTAGCTCGGGCTAAAGGCTATGCCCGAGCTAAAGAAGCCTTCAAATTAAAGGATGAGGAAGCCATAGGAAAGTGGCCAGCAGGCGAGTCTAGTAAGCCTACAGTTGAAGAGAAGTCAAATGAAGTTCGTCCGTGCTCTCGGACTCTCCCTGAGCACAAGCGAGCTTGAACTCCTCCTCAAGCTCATCATCAAAGAAGCCCTGATAGAAAGGAATGAAGGGGCTCTCCTCCCATAAGGTTTCATAACTATACCTTCATCAATGCTCCAAAGACTCAAGTGCTGATGGAGATCAAAGAGCAGCTGCCGAGGTCGGAAAGAATGCACACTCATCCTAGCAAGCACAATCCTAACAAGTACTGTGTATGCTATCATGATCATGATCATGATACTGAAGAGTGTATCCTGCTCCAAGATGAGATTAAAGAGCTCATTAGGCAAGGCCAGCTTGGCCAATTTCTACGATGTCAGCTTGAGACAAGAAAAGATCGACTAAGGGCACTACCACAACCAGAACCATTGAGGAGGGAGGAGGGGCAAGGAGATCGACCACCTCTCGGTATCATCAATACCATCTCTGGGGGACTTCGGCGAGAGAAGGTCGGTGGATCTAAAGGGTCAACCAAAAGGTGAAGAACTGAGGAACCCATTGCATTCACCAAAGAAGATGTACAAGAAATTTAGTTCCCACATAGCGATGTGATTGTAATAACTTTAAATATCATGAACTATGATGTATGCCAGATTCTTGTGGATAATGAAAGTTCGATAGATGTCTTGTTTTAAGATGCTTTCTCCAAAATATCCATACCTAATAACCGACTTGGGCCAATGAGCTCTCCATTGGTTGGCTTTATTGGTGATACAGTGTTAGTTGAAGGTGTGATAACTTTAACTATGGCTGCAGGATGATATCTGAAGTAGTCTAGGGTGCAAGTGGATTTTCTAGTAGTAAATGCTCCATCCGTTTATAATGTAATTCTTGACCGACCTGCCCTAAATGCACTTTGCTCAATAGTGTCGATCTACTATCTAAAAATAAAGTTTCCAAAAAGCTGCAGGATTGGAGAGGTCAGAGAAGACCAAGTTCTAGCAAGATGTTGCTATTCAATTGCCTTGCAAAAGGATGAGCAATCTGACCCTTGCCTGGTTGATGGGTTGGACGTCTGGGATGATCTTACAAAAGAACAGAAAGAACCCATGGAAGATCTTGTCTCAGTCCCATTAAATGATAGAAATAAGAATCACATAGTGCAGATCAATTTCAATCTAAGAGAAGAGGTGTGAGAGCAACTCATCAAATTCTTATGGAGAAATGCAGATATTTTTGCTTGAGTCCCTACTGACATGCCAGAAATTGATGCCGAAGTTATGAAATATCATCTGACTGTTGATCCTAAATATTGATCAGTAAAAGAAAAGATGCGTAGCCATGCCCCAGAGAGATAGAAGGCAATTACAGAAGTAGACCAGCTCCTCAAGGCCATATTTATCAAAAAAGTCTCCTATCTGAACTAGATTTTCAATGTGGTCCTTATCAAGAAGACGAATGGCAAGTGGAGGATATGCATAGACTTCAAGAAGTTGAACAAGGCCTATCCAAAAGATAGTTACCCTCTTTTTAGGATTGATCGACTAGTGGATGCGACCTCGGACCATGAGCTTCTCACTTTCATGGATGCCTTCTCCGGCTATAATCAGATCTGGATGGTGCTAGAGGATGAGGAGAAAACTGCTTTTATTACTGATCGTGATCTTTATTGTTATTGAGTTATGCTTTTTGGGTTAAAAAATATAGGAGCAACATACCAACACCTGATCAATAAGATCTTTAAGGAGCAGATCGATCGCAACATAGAGGTATATGTAGATGACATACTTGTCAAGAGCCGAGATTTAACAAATCACATAGCTGACCTTGAGACGATCTTCAGTGCCCTTCAGAGATACAAGATGAAGTTGAATCCGACCAAGTACATCTTTGGTGTAACTTTGGAAAAGTTTTTGGGATTCATGGTATCGAGGCATGGGATTGAAGCAAATTCAAAGAAGATTTGGGCCATTCGAGATATGACTGCCCCAAAATCAATAAAGAAAGTTTAGTGCCTAATGGAAAAGGTGGCAGCCCTGAACCATTTTGTCTCAAGATCGATCGAGTGATGTATGCCTTTCTTCTGAGTTCTCAAATAACCAAAGAACTTCTGCTGGGACACTGAATGTCAACAAGCATTTGAAGAACTCAAGAGCTACCTCAGCTCGCCTCCCCTATTGGCCAAGCCCGAACCTGGAGAAGGATTATTTTTGTATTTGGCGGTCTCTCTAACGATCCTTGTAGTAGTCCTAGTCAAGAAAGAGGCAAAAGTGCAGTGATCGATCTACTATATAAGCTGAGTGTTGAGGGACACCGAGATCAAGTGTGCTAAGTTAGAAAAACTCACTTATACCCTACTGATTACAGTCCAAAGACTCTGACCTTATTTTCAAGGGTACACCATAACTCTTCTCATCGATTAGTCCATCAAGGTAGCTCTTCATCAAATAGATACTTTCGGAAGAATCGCAAAATGGATAATCAAACTTGTAGAATTTGACATCAACTTTCAATCTTGACCGTCAATCAAATCTCAAATACTAGTAGATTTCATAGTGGAATGCACTATCTTAGATGAGACCGAACTTGAACAGAATGAAGTTGGCATTGGATACAGCCAAGCTCTAATGAAGAAAGTGCCAATTTTCTTAAAGGCTTCTAGGCCATATATATGGATGGCCCATCCAATGTTTCGAGCGCAGGCATTGGATTGATCCTACTAAATTCGAAGGGAGTCATCACTGAATATGCACTACCCTTTGAATTTTCTGCAACAAATAATGGAACCAAATATAAAGCTTTGACAAGAATTAGAAGTAGACTAGCTCCAAGCTTACCGTGATTCTCAACTAGTGGTCGGTTAAGTTAGTGGCAATTATGAAGCTCGGGAGGAAAGTATGATAAAATATCTTGAGAAAGTAAAGAACTTGACTTCAACCTTCAATAGTTTTAGCATTCGATAGATTTTGAGAGTAGAAAATATCAAGACGAACCTTCTCTCTAAATTGGCTATACTAGCCCTAGCCGAACTGCCCAAGGAAGTCTTCTTCGAAGTTCTGAAATGCCAAAATTTGGAAGAACCATAGTCTGTGCTGCAAGTCGAGCATGAGCCGAGCTAGATTGATCCACTACTCACTTACATTAAGGATGGAGTTCTACCTAATGATCCAAAAGAAGCTCAAAAATTAAGGAATCAGGCCTCCCAGTATGTCCTCTATGAAGGCAAGTTATACAAAAGGTCATATTCTTTGCCACTCTTAAAATATCTCCGATCTTCCAAAGCTGACTTTGCATTATGGAAGGTGCATGAAGAAATCTGTGGGAGTCATTTATGAGCTCGATTTTTATCTCACAAACTACTTCGGTAGGATTACTAATGGCTGACAATGTACCATGATTCTATAGAGTATGTCAGAAAGTGTGACCGATGTCAGCGAAATGCAAATATTTAAAGATAGCCGACCTCTGAGCTTACCCCCCTGAGTGTGCCATGGCCATTTGCACAATGAGGATTGGACATGCTTGAGCCCTTTCCTGTGGCATCCAGATAGCGAAAGTTCCTCTTGGTGGAAATCGATTACTTCACAAAGTGGGTTGAAGCCGAACCTCTGGCCAAAATCACTAAGATAAAAGTATAGAACTTCATCTAGAAGTTCATTATTTGTAGATTCAGCTTACCTCGGACTCTCATAACAAATAATGGATGACAGTTTGCCAGAACAAAATTCATTGAGTTTTGTGAAGACTTGAATATCTCTCATAATTTTATATCGGTAGCTTATCCATAAGTAAATGGCGAGGCTGAGGTAAGCAACAGAATCCTGCTGCAAGAAATCAAAGCAAGGCTTGAGAGGGCAAAAGGAACTTGGGTAGATGAACTCTATCATGTACTCTAGGCATACCGAACTATCCAAAGATTGTCAATTAGAGAGACTCCATTCACCTTAGCCTTCGAAACAAAAGCTATCATCTTAATAGAGCTTAAACTTCCATCACTGCTAGTTATGACATTTAATGAACAACATAACTCACAGGATCTTAGGGCTAACCTCGACTTGTTGGAAGAAAAATAGGAAGAAGCTCAAGTTTGGATGGCTGCTTATAGACGGAAGGTAGTCCGATATTATAACTCCAGAGTCAAAGACAAAGCATTCAGAGTAGCGGACTTGGTGCTTTGATGAGCAATTATCTCATAGCCTTAGAATCAAGAAAAGCTCATCCCAAATTGGGAAGGACCTTACGAGATTAAGGAGGTCATCCGGCCAGGAATGTATTACTTGAAAGAGCTTAGAGGAGCCGACCTACCCCAACCATGAAACTTAGAAAACTTACAGATGTATTATCAATAACTTAATTGCAATAAAATTTCTTTACCTTAGCATCTTAGTCCTTGTTGTAAAATGGTAATGATAGAAAATAATCTCCCGAGCTTTGCCATTAGGCAAAAAATAGCCATGTTAGGAACAGAAGCAGAACCTCATCCTAACATGAGCAAGATGAAGGCCTCATTAATGTAAGATTAAAGGAGGAAAGAGGCCATAACAGTGGCCCTTATATGCCCCTATAGCCATATTAGAAATAGGAGGAGAACCTCATCCTAACATGAGCAAGATGAAAGCCTTGTTAATGTAAGATGAGAGGAGGGGAGAAGCCCTAACAGCGGCACTTACGTGCCCCTATAGCCATGTTAGAAATAGAAGGAGAACCTCGTCCTAACATAAGCAAGATGAAGGCCTCATTAATGTAAGATGAGAGCAGGAAAGAGATCCTAACAGCGATCCTTATGTATTCTTACAATCATGTTAGGAATATGAGAAGAACCTCATCCTAACATTAGCAAGATGAAGGTCTCGTTAATGTAAGATGAGAGGAAGAGAGAGGCCCTAGCAGTGGCCCTTACATGCCCCTACAGTCATGTTAGGAATAGGAGGAGAACCTCATCCTAACATGAGCAAGATGAAGGCCTCGTTAATGTAAGATGAGAGGAAGAAAGAGGCCCTAGCAGCCGCCCTTACGTGCTCCTATAGCCATGTTAGGAATAGAAGGAGAACCTCATCCTAACATGAATAAGACTATGGCCTCATTAATGTAAAATGAGAGGAGGTGAGAGGCTCTAATAGCAGCCCTTACATGCCCCGATAGTCATGTTAGGAATAGAAGGAGAATGTCGTCCTAACATGAACAAGACGAAGGCCTTGTTAATCTAAGATGAGAGGTGGGGAGATGCCCTATCAACGACCTTAGTATATATCTCCCTATGGCTGCAGCAAGAATGAAAAGAGAACCTCATCCTAGCTCAAGGGTGGGACTCTAGTTCGATATCTCTAATGGCCACACCGATAGAAGATGAAGTAAAGAAAGTGAAGACATCGACAAGCATTAAACTTGCACAAGACAAAAAACAAGGGAAGAAGGTACCATTTTATTAGAAATCAAAAATCATTATAAGGTAAAAATGAGAGTAAAGGTCTACAAGACTAGTTACATAAAAAAAGAAAGAAGAAAAAAGGTCAAAGTCTTAAAATGGACCGGACTCCTCAGACTTCGGATTGTCGGCCCCAGCCATCACAAAAGCCTATTTCAGCTTGAAGATCTCCTCTTCAAGCTCCTTCCTTTTTAGCAGGCCTTTTATGAACATCTTGTTAGCTCATCAGAATTTGTCTTCAAGCTCTCGCCATTGCTTCCTCGGGACCTCGGATTTGGCCTCTGCATTCTTGATAGCCTATTGCTCGTAGGTCAATTGAACCTTCAACTGCTGAAGCTCGGCCTTCTCCCTCTCATACGATAAGATCGCTAAAGGACTTTCGGTAGAAAGCGAGCTACACTCACTCCCTCGAAAGATCGGCCTGTTGGCCACTAGCAAGCACCTTTTGAAGGTGGGCCACCTCCTCATCAGCTGACTTGAGCTAGCATTCGACCTTGGTCAACTTTTTTGCTCAACCAATTCTTTGACTATTGTGCCGAGCTTCGGCGTCCTCGAGTTATTTCTGAAGCTCTGAAAGCTTCTTCGACCAATCCCAGTCACACTGTATCTTTTTCGATGATCAGGATGAGCTCCCCTATAACAATTTGACCTTGTCCTTCTCAACGTTAAGTTTGGCCTCAAGGGAGCTGATCTTCGCGGCAAGTGCTCAAGACTTGTCGCTAGCATCCTTCCGAAACATCACAAGCTCCTTCTCGAAGTTCCCTTTCTTGATATTATAACTAATGGAGTCTTTCATGTGTAATTTTCAGAGGTGGGTGACCTCAATGATCACCTCGGAAGCATTCTTCCTAGGTCTTTGAAGCTCGTCCTCAGTCTTCTGCAGCTTCTTTTTCAAATGATGAGCTTCTTTTCCTAGGTTTCTGATCATTGATTTCAAGGGAACTCCTTGAGGCAACGGATCAATGCCAATAGGGGACTATGTTCGATGCACAAGAAAAACACTCAGAGGTATTGATAAAAGGAAGTATGCTTTCATTTAACCAAAAGTTTCTAAATATAGGGTAAAGTAAAAGAGGAAAAAGATAAAATACAACTACTCAAGGCCCTTAACCTCAGGAGATGCGGCGGTAGATGAAGTACGGATGCTCTTGGCCACTTCTAGTTTTTGGGTAGGCTCAGCCATATTCGTGGTAGACAGGAGGCAGGTTCGATGGGAGTAGAGTCGGCCATGGTGTCGGATGTCCCCGCTTCTTCGTCAGGGTCCTCCTCTTCCAAAAAACTAAGATCAAGCTCGAGAAATTTTTGGGCCACTCTATCTTTGCAGAGTTTGAAACTCTTGATGAACACCTACTGACTGAATGCGATGTTTAGGTTCCTCATTTTGGAAGAGGCCTTGAACTCTTCCACTGCCCGGGCCATTGCCTCTAAGATCAACTTCGCCATTCAGGCTTCTAAATCAATGACTTTGATCTCAGCTTCCTTCCTCCTATCTTCCTCGAGGGCCAATGCAGCTTTTAGTCTAGCTAAGATGAACTCTTCCTTTCAGAGTGCATCCTAGAGACTCCCGACTTTTGCCGCCTTCTCCCACGTGAGGCATTCGGCCTCGACGGCCTTCTCCACTTTGAGATGACCGATCTTGGCTTGAAGGTCCTCCTTGGCCTTCAGCGCCTTTGCCTCTTGGTGGTGTGCCCTTTTTATGTGGGCATGTATTTGATGACCCGACCGCCACAGGCAAGTGATGCTAAGATAGAAGAAAGAAGAGAGAAAATGAAAAAGAAAATATAATAAAGCAGTCACCTTCAAGAAGGTTTTGAGGGAACTCCAGATGAACTGTCTGGTCAAGGTCGGCCATACGGTCCTCCACCTTGGGCATGGCAAACTTGTTGGTTAAGTCCTGGATTATCTCTAAATTTTTGAAGGGTTCTTCTCCTAGATCGTTGCCACCATCATTTGGCTTGCCCGGATGAGCCTTGCAGACTATCTTTACGATAGCTGACAACTTCTTCTTCTTCTTCTTGTCATCTTCCTTTTCTCTTTCGATGGGGGGCTCTGAGACTACTTCTCCTACATGGAGGCTCGAGGATGCAGGAGGCATGGAGTTTACACCGGTGGCACCGACCTCAGTAATGGGAGCAGCTTTAACCTTTGGGGCGACTTCGGTGGAGGTCACAGGGACAACTAGAGCAGCAGAGCTTGGGGCACGAGCTATCGCCCTTTTTAAGCTTTCACCCAAGGCCTTCCCTTTCCTCTTTTGGGCATAGAGGCCCTTGGTGAGCATCCTTATAGCTTCAGTATCTATCTCTGCAATAAAGAAAAAGTTACAATCAGCAAAAATGCTTCTATAATCTCATAATAGTTTGGAAAATAAAAAGTATACCAGCAAGGTCAAGAGGGCTCAAACCTAGATTGAACAACGTCTTCTCTTTTAGAAGGTCAGGAAGGAGAGGAGCTCAGTATGCTTTGAGTTTATTGAAAGAATCGAGGTTGACTCTATCTAAACTAGGAACTAAGCGCACCGATTCCCTAAGAAAGCCCCAGAGGAGAGATCCAGTACCGAGGTCGAATAGTGCATAAAGAAGTACCTTTTCTTCTAGTTGTAAATGGAAGGAGCACCTTTCAAAAGCTCCTTCTTATTAAACTAGAGGGAGAAGTACCACCAATCCTTTGTTGAACGATGGCGTTTGAAGGTATAAAAATTTCTAAAAAGAAAGATGGTCGGACAAACTTCAGCCAGATGGTAGAGGAAAAGAAATCCAATCACAAACCAAAATGAGTTCGGTACTACGGAAGCTATAGAGATGTTGAGAAAGCAAAATAGGGAAACTACAAATGGTGGGAGTGGAAGTCGAAGACTGGCGTGCAAAGTTTCTAGATACAAGCAAAATTGACTGGGCAGAGGGAAACTAGCTTGGTCACTTGACCTGGGAAGTTCAAGATCAAATTTCTAGAGCATCCTATATTAAATCCTAATTAAGGAGAGGTTGTTCGGGATCAGAGCACAGGGAATGGTATCCAGTATAAAAAGATGATGAGACATACTTCTAGGTGCGGCCTCAGCTATGGGAGCGGAGTTTAAGAAGGTTGGATCGAACGAACTCCAAGAATCGATAGATTGAGGGGTTTCGGAGGACATCCAGATCGAACTAAATCCAAGAAAAACTCTCGAAAATTAGGAAAGATAAGATATGAAGATTTTTTGATGAAAATCATGGGAGGAAGGAGCAAGAGAGGCAGAAATAATAAAAGAAATGTTGCAAAACTAACCTAGGGTGTCGAAAAATACAACAAGACAACTGGCATGGTGAGGGACAAATGAGAGAACACTCACCGACAGGGAGAATGGAGGAAGAAATCGAAAGGACTCTCGGGCAGGAGGAAGAAGCCAAAGGAAAGGAGGAGAACTTGGAGGAAATGAGACCCCCCTAGAGAAGGAAGGCAGGTTTAAATATCCTATGGAGTTCGAGGTAGTTATGATGGCAGATTGTTTCCAGTCGATCCTTGACTGGCAGGTGTCCCGCTAACCTTCATGGGCAACTAATGGTTGACAAAATTATAATTGCACTGTACTCGAGATAGCATCTCGACGAGAGTCTCAAAAAGTTATCTTCTCAAATCATTTCATAATTAAAGAGGTCTCAATGCCAGCACAAAAATTGCCCCAACTTTTCATTTGATAGGCACAAATCCCAAAAAAGGACTTTGGTAGTTGCCTTTTTACTTCCTTCTTTTGAATCTCCAACTTGAGAGTAGGAAGACTTGTGTTGGGGATAAACCCCACTCCTATCGAGGCTTGATTTGATGATCGATAGAAAGATATCTATAATTATAGAAGAGCTCCAACCATGGCTTCAATGATCCCCAAAATGGTCGAACTTCCATCAGGCTTCTCCTTCTGCAGGACTCCATCTAGGCTTCTCTATCGATTGGACTCCCATCGGGCTTTTCCATCAGTCGGTCTCCTTCCAAGCTTCTCCTTCAGTAGGACTCCATTCAGACTTCTCCATCGGTTGGACTCCCATCAGGCTTCTTCGTCGATTGAACTTCTTTTTGATTTCTCCATCAATCAGACTTCTTTCGGACTTCTCAATCAGTTAGACTCCTTCCAGACTTCTCCATCGATCGAACTCCCATCGGGCTTCTCCTTCAGTAGGACTTCTTTTGGGCTTCTCCATCAGTCGAACTTCTTTCAGACTTCTTCATCAGTCAGACTCCTTCTAGGCTTCTACTTCAGTAGGACTCGATCCAGGCTTCTTTGTCAGTTGAACTTCTTTCAAGCTTCTCCGACAGTCGAGCTTCTTCTGGGCTTCTCCTTCAATCAAGCTTCTTTCAACTTCTCCCTCAGTCGAGCTTCTTCCAGACCTCTCCCTCAGATGGGCTTCTCTTCTAAGTTGAACTCATCCTGGACTCCTTCCAGCTATCTAAAAGGACTCATTCTGGAAGAACTTCTCCCCATCACTGGAAGGACCTCGGCATCCATCCAAGATAAAACAAATATCAGGCAATGCATGGTTGATCTTGAGGATATCCCAAACCTTCCTCGATTCACTAAGGCATGGTTCATCCAGGCTTCAACTATTAGATCCTAACAAAATGGCAGACCACGATAAATGACCACTCATCCTCTGTAATAAACTTCATGTGCCCCTGAACGGCCCACTACCAGGCAGTTATGGTTGTCGCCATTAGTTTGTTACAAGCTCTATCTATAAAAAGGATCCTCCAGATATATTTTCTCAAAGCTCTCACTCTCTTTTTGGTTACTCTAAGTACTCCATTTTTGTTGGTCAGAAGAGCTGACTTGATCATCGAAGGGTTCTATCGGAGCCACCACCCCCGACTCTAGATGAAACTTTATTTTGCAGGTCACTGACAACGACCTCTTCTTTCTCAACTTCAGCTCAATTCGGCATCAACCAGATTCTGCACCAACACCCATTACTCTAAGCACTCCATTTTTGTTGGTCAGAAGAGCTGACTTGATCGTCAGAGGATCCTGCTGGAGCCACCACCTCTAACTCCAGATGGAACTTTATTTTGTAGGTCACTAGTAGCAGCCTCTTCTCCCTCAACTCCAGCTCGATCCGGTGTCAACCAAATTCTGCACCAATAGTAGAGATGTGAAAATCTCCACAATCATAGATTTTTAGTAAATGGTGTGGTCCCACCAACTGGCTCACCATCTTACCTAATAGTTATTGATGATGGGTCAATCGATGAGTACACAACTCTTGTCCAATGATTCTCTAATCATGGTGCATCCAAACTTAATCTCTAATTCATGAAGCTCACTATTTCTGGAATATTGCTCCAATCCTTAGTTAAGTCACAATCACCATTTAGATGAATTGGATTTTTGATTGGGTCCCTCATCATATCTAGAATATTAAGTCCAACCCATCCTCTAACCCATAGCATCTAGTGCCTAATAGATATGGTTGCATCTTTTCGATGCAACTGAACCACTATAACTAGTCGAGAATAATTAACCCTAGGAAGGGCCTGTACATCTACAATGATGGAAGACCTATGATGTAATATTTTTTTAGGAAGATTTGATTTAGATCTCTTATATAAGACTTTAGTCATAATAATTATGATTAACCTAGTGGCATGGATTAGCTCGAATCATTAGCCATCTCAAATTAGAACTGAGTCGACCCAAATGGCCAGGAGGAATATGCCATTAACTCAATGAGAACACATTCAGGTTGAGTAGCTCCCAATTAAAAACTAGTTGGTCATATCTGCCTAACTTACCTTAGACACCAAATTATCAAACCAGAATTGATTGGATTAGCCTACAATCTAGGCTCGAACTATAAAGCCAAATTAGGTCTTAACTTGATCGACCATATATGGCTATGAGTTGACCTTGATCCAGACTTAATCCTATTAGGCTGATCAAATCAAAGCGCTCTTGATCCCACCTAACCAACTCTTGATCTGGTTTGATCAATCTTTAGACCTAATTAAGCTATCAACACCTGAACCCATATTTTATGAAAATATCTTAGATCTAAAAATTCATAATTTTTAGATCTAATTAATTTTATAAACTTAATTCTTAATTATGTCCAAGATTTATAAATAAAATATGCAATAAAAATTCTTGGATTTCAGAATCTAGGATTTTGTAGAAAAATAAATTTTGATTTTTAATTAAGGACAAATGTGCAACATCCCTACACACCATAAGAGAACCTCATCGAATAGAAAGAGAGGACTTTTATATCCTTCTTACTCTTATAACCAGATGACCAAGATGTGAGGATTTATGATGCTTCCAAGTCTTAAGAGGCCACAAGAGGAGCCAGGGAGTTGGCTCTAGGAGACTAGGACTGGTATGAGTTCTACGGCTAGGATAGGAGTTATCCTAGGTGAAGGCAGCGTGTAACCCTACATGAACTTGAGGTTCAGATGTGAGGATCTTGAGGAAAACTTGGTAGATGCTCTGGAGACCTGAGACACAAGGTGGAGCAAAGGATCAAAGCTAAGGAAAAAAACAGCCAAGATAAGAGGCTGACACACAGGCGACCTGACTTGAATATGCAGTCGGGCCAGCTCAAGCAAAGATCGAGCCAGCTTAGGGCACTATTGAGTCGATTGTCTTAGGCAGATAGAAGATAGGATTCGGATGAGATGTAGTCGAGCCGGCTTGGCTCCTAGTGAGTGGGCTCGATGGTGGTGAACATAATTGGATAAGATTTTCTATTTGATCTTAGATTAGGCTTAATCCAAGGGGTCTTAAGGCCTGGTCTAATAAGGTCTTAAGGAGGCTAACTCATGTATGGATCAAGTTTAGATTCAGGGGATGAGAGCATGTGAGACACATATACATGGCTTGGTGAGTGCTTTCATGTATTGGATTAGCTAGGAAAGTTTTTGGTCAAGCCTAATAGCTATATATAAATACATAGATTGTATTAAAATTTTATTATACATTAGAATATAGATCTTTTCTTCCTGAATCTCTCTTCTCTCTTCTCTCTCTAGAGTTGTCGTCCAAAGGGGGCACCTCCCTCCTAAGGAGGGAGGCACCCCATCACATATCCAGATTGGTGGATCGATGATCTACTGCCATAAAGAACATCAAAGATCTTCTCAGGTCCATGCTAAAGATCAAGAATTTCTGCTATAATTGGTATTAGAGTGGTACCGATTATTCTAATATTTGGTATTAGAGCCTGATGGTGCATGGAGGAGAAGAAAAAGTCATATAAGAAGAAATAAAAAATCTGCATATCTATTCCACGGTATGTCTCAGATCTATCTTTGTTATTGCTGTGGTTTGACCAATCGAGAGGAGTGGGTTGAAGATGGAGGCTGAGAGGATTAATGGAAAGAATTTTTCCTAGGGTGGAAGATTTGGGTGCATGATTTTTTGATCGATCTTAGTTGGAGAGATTGGGGTGTATAATGGGTGATAGGATTTTTAGGAAGATGGACAATATAGGACTGTTCGGCAGATGAAAAAAGGTTTTCTAAGGAATAATGGTCGAGGGAAGGCTAAAGAAGTGCCTATATATCCTTTGGTTGTAGGAAGGCGGGAAGTAGTCGGTGATGCATTCAGTAATTTGATCAGAGCATGGATTTATGAAGTCTTGAAGGTGATAGAGATGGATGATTCATGAAGATCCAATAGATTAGGACTAGACGGTTGTAGAGCAGCATAGAGATGAGGCATGGAGTGCTGCAGTGCTGTAATAGTGCTTTTCTAGAGGCACAAGGGCTGAGAGAGGCTTGGTGGTGTAGTAGCCAAAGGAGGTATCTCAGCAAAGAGTGTCAGGGTTATCTCAGGAAGATCGAAAATAGGTCTCAGGCAGAGCCAAGGTGTCTCAAGAAGTGTCAGGGGCATCTAGCAGTCAGGAGTATCATGGATCAGGTATCTTCTACAGGAGCACTAGGAAGAGTCACGATTCAGATGGAGGATGATCCTTCGAATGCAACTGAAGTGATGGTTTGTGCTGGGGCAAAAAAGAAGTGCTAGGATGAAATTTTCTAGGATTCAGTCACTAAAAAAGAAGAGTTGGATGAGCTTTTGAATTTTGAAGGTGCCCGCGGGTTGCAGAGGTATCCAAGTGTTAGATATATGTGCCCTAGAAGCCAGAATTGGCTGACACTTGTAATACACTTCTAGGGGCAAAATTATAATTTTGACTAAAAGCAATAAATGGGTTATTTTCTATCACATATGTGTATTTAGTGTCTGTGATACATCCTTTGAGTTAATGGTAATGATAATTCATATTTTCAAGAGTTGAAAATTTAAGACATGAATAATCATTATTAACTCATAAATTGCTCCCGACCATAGGATCATCACGAGGATGGTGATTGATCCGGAAGGTTGGTGTACAATCGCTTCTCTTTAGTAGATGAGTCTTGAGTCTACGGTGTGGAGACACCGGAGCGAGAGTACAGGTACTCGTTAGAGAACGAGGGCACTGAGCGTGACCACCTCGAGTAGTCATTAGGGAGTCTACCTTCTCGTCAATGACTGACTCGATGCTGCAGTAGTGTGTCTGGTTCTTTGACCTGAGATGCATCGGACAGTTCACCTTGAGGGTGTTATAGTTTGACTACACCATTACTCGGTCTCCTAGCCATATGGAACCCTGAGGTGTATGTTGGCTATAGCATGTTCATTGTAGGAACTGGATGCATCAAGATGGAATCTATCTACCTCGGTGGTAGAGGAGCAGCCCTATGATGATCATGAGAATCAAGTCCAGAAATCCATGGCCATGGTAGAGTGAAATAATAGAAAGAGTTTCTATTTAGATTTTCACATTGGACTTGAATCGAATGATTACATCATATGACAGAGACTAGGGTTTGACGAGTTTCACCTTAACCCTAATCTGATCGGGGCTCAAGATAGAAGAACTGAATCACACAGGTAGCTGCACCAAGAGGTTCGCATTCAGCTCTGATGGGTTGCCACCATATACTGCTAGGTGTCACTGGTGGATTTTGGGAGCAATTAGAATGATTTAGATGATCGATCATTCTAGCTGTTCGAATCAGAAGAGTTCTGATCCATCGAAAGGAGTTTCGATGATGTCGATGATAGAGATCATGACATATCCCATTACCATACAGAACTGAACCTAACTGGGTCACACAAACAAGGGTTTGAATCTGGTGATCATCAATTGAACTGATCTAGTTCAATTGATCTGAATGAGATTCAATTAGGTTCAAGGAAATCGTGCTAGCACTCGATTGAACCTAACGTTCTTCTTTTGCTATCATAAATAAGTTGTCCTGTCTGAGCCAAAGGAGTTTGTGCTCAATCAGAGGCCTTCATATGGTCTGACTGGAGGTTGTCCAAGTCAGAAAAGGTTGTCTTATTTGTAAGACATTACCTGCCATTTTTGGTCACCTGCCATTTCTTGTTCTTTGACTTTGGTCAAAAGTCTACCTTTGACTGGTCAAACGTTGACCATTGACACTTTGACTTTTGACCACATGTCATGCACCTATTGGAGAGCTGGTGGGGGCCTGTCCCCCTGCCAGAACCTGGCAAGGAGGAGGGCGCACGCCAAGGGTGGCGTGAGCCCAAGTTTGGAGGAGTCTTGGAGTCCTTGTTGGACAAGGACTCCACCTCTCTTTTGGATTCCAATTAGAGTTCTCCCTAAAACCAACTTTGACTGGTCTTAGGCACCCTCTAAGTAGGAATCCAGGGGACTCTATTCCCACCAATCAGATTTAGATCTGATTTCACAAAGGGTTGTGATTGGTTGGGAATAAGAGAAGCTGGATCACAGTCAGTCTATAAATAAGACCCTGTGCCCAACTCAAAAGAAGTAATTGAATTGAGATCAAAGTTCCCCATGCCCCAAGGCTGCCTCTCCCCTCTTCCTCCATGCCAAACCATCTTCTCCCCTTGCTCTCCACGTCCAAAAGGAGTTTTGGACCTTGGTTGGTGCGATCCAGATCAAAGAAAGGCGATCAAAAGCAAGAAGGCTGCACTGCTGCAAAGGACGACTGCAGATCTTCAAAAGGAGTTTTGAAGATCCTCCAGATCAGATCCAGATCTAATTTTTGGAGGTGTGATAGAGAAGAAGAGGATCTCCAGATCCAGCCTGAGTGGATACCGGTAGAGGCCAGGCGCTTGCGTGGCTAGATCCAGAACCTTCCGCTGCAAACAGGATCATCAACAGGGTAATAGGATTACCCAAATCAGGTAAATTAAATTTGATTTAATTTATCTTTATTTTATTTTATTATTAAAATAATAAAATCAGATCTGAAACATCCCAGATCTGATTGGGATCAAGAGAAAAATTTTTGAAATATATCTCTTCGATCTGATCAGATCTGAACGAACCTGGTCCGGAAAAATCAGGATTTCCCTTCAACTGGTATCAGAGCCATGGTTCTAAAATTATTTAGATCTGATTTTAAATTTATTTTAATTCAAAAAATAAGTGATTTTCAGATGTCACATGAGATGTGATCAGATCTGAAATCAGAAAAAATTAAAATTAAATAATTTGGATCTAAGATTAGAAGATATGCATGACTAGTTCTAGAATAGAATAGTTCTATAGAATAGTCTTGCATGTTTTTGATTTAATCTGATTAAATCATATTTTAGATCTTTTTATTTACTATTTTTTGATATTATAAGTGTTATAATAACATCTAAAAAATAGCAAATAAAAATTATTTAATTTTTGAATATCATATGAGATATGATTGATGCATGTCTAGACTAGTTGTAGAATAGTTCTACATAATTATCTAGATTAGAATTTATTTTGATTAGATCAATTTAAATCTAATTTTTTAGATTATTATGAGATAATTTAGATCTGAAAATATGCATGATTTGATACATGAGATGTATGCAAAATATGCCATGATTAGATCTACTTTATATATGAGATATATGATATAGATCTGATATTGTTTTGTAGTATTGAATGTTCCTGATTAAGGCGTTCCTCTTGGCCGTCCGGTCATAAGAACGAAGAAGGGTTTAAAGGCCCTCTCTTCCCATTCGATGGGGTGTTCTTATGATGTGTAGGGGTGCTGCGTGTTCGTCCTTAATCAGAAACCCAAAACTTACTTTCTGCAAAACCCTAGATCCTGAAACCCTAGGATTTATTGTGCATATTTTGTTTATGAACCCTACTTAATTAAGAATTAAGTTTATGGAATATTAATTAGGTCTAAAATTGAGAATTTCAGATCTAAGACATATTCATAATACTGGGTTCGGGCTTGGGTAGCTCAATTAGGTCTAAGCGGTTGATCAAACCGAATCAAGAGTTGGTTAGATGGGATCAACAATGCTTAAATTGACCAGCCTAATAGGATTAAGTCTGGGTCAAGATCGAGTCACGATCAAGCAAGACCTAATTAGGCTCAGAGGTTAGAGTCTGGATTGTAGGCTAACCCAATTGGTTCTGGCTCAACAATTTGGTGTCTAAGGTAAGTTTGGCATAGACGACCGACTGGTTTTTAATTGGAAGCTACTCGACCTGAATGCGTTCTTGTACGAGTTAATGGCATATTCCTTCCACCGGATCTCACTTACCTGGCCATATCTGTTGACACAGTTCTGATCTGAGGTGGTCAATAATCCGAGCTAACCCATGCCACTAGGTTAGTCATAATTGTTATGACTAAGCCAAGTCTAGTTTAATGAGACCTGAATCAATTCTCCCTAAGAAAAGATTAAGTCTGAGGTCTTCCACCATTGTAGATGTGCGGGCCCTTCCCGGGGTTGATTGTTCTCGGCTGGATACAGTGGCTCAGTTGCACCGGGAAGATGCAACCATGTCTATTAGGCATTGGATGCTATGGGCTGGAGGATGAGTTGGGCTCAATATTTCGGATACGGTGAGAGACTCAATTAGGAACCCAGTCTATGCAAATGGTGGGTCTGACTTAACTAAGGAGTGGATCAATATTTCCGGATACGGTGAGATTCATGAATTAGAGACCAAGTTTGGGTGCACCATGATTAGAGAATCATTGAACAAGAGTTGTTCACTCATTGGCTAACCCATCACCAATAACTGTTAGGTGAGGTGATGAGTCAGTTGGTGAGACCGCACCACCCACTAGAAATCATTAATCGTGGAGATTTTTCGCATCTCTACAGAGGGAGTGTAGGGATCCGAGAAAATAGTGGGAGCTAATTTGTTTAAAAATAAAATCCCTAAATAAATTGGTCAAGTCAAAATTACAGTATCTAACTAGAATCTTTGACTCTCTACAGGAAAATGTCTGCGTCCAACCCATTGGCACGTATCCTGGACACACATAGACTGACTGGACCCAATTATAAAGATTGGCTCAGGAACTACAAAATTATTTTGGGTTTCGAGAAGTTAACCCATGTTTTGGACCAGGACCCTCCCACCTTACCAGCCCGTCCATCTGTTGAACAGAGAGCGTCTCTGGAAAAATGGATTGACGAAGATAATAAGGCCAGATATTACATGTTGGGCTCGATGTCTGATGAGCTCCAGCGCCAACATGAGGATATCGGGACTGCTCGCCAAATGTTGGCTCACCTGCAGGAGATGTTTGGTGAACAGAGTCGCGCAGCCAAATATCAAGTCACAAAATGACTTTTTAAGGCTAAGATGCGTGATGGGCAGTCAGTCCAAGATCACTGTCTGACAATGATCAAGGACATGGAAGAGCTTGAGAAGCTCGGTGTGAAGTTAGACTTGGACCTGCAGAACGATATTATTCTGCAATCCTTGACTGATGCATATGGGCAATTCATCATGAATTACCACATGCATAAACTTCAGAATTCCTTGGCCGAGTTAATGAATATGCTGGTTACCGCTGAGCTTTCTATGAAAGGTTCTAAAGGCTCAGTTCTTGCTATGGAACGGACTTCTTCCAAAAGAAAGTCTTATGGAAAGAAAAAGAAGTCTGTGAAAAAGCAAAAGGTGGAAGGATCAAAGAAGAAGAAGGCAGAGCCGAAGAAAAAGGCCGATGTCAAAGGAAAGTGTTTCCATTGCAACAGCGACGGCCATTGGAAGCGGAACTGCCCTACTTACCTGGCCACCCTAAAGAACAAGAAGGAAGGTCCTTCTGGAGGTATGCTCGTTATTGAGTCTAACCTTACGGTTTCTTCTGCATCCAGTTGGGTGCTTGACTCTGGTTCTAGTGCTCATCTGTGCACTTCTATGCAGGGTCTTGAGGATAGCAGGAGGCTGAGGGATGGAGACATGATCCTACGCATCGGTAATGGAGCAAGAGTTGCTGCAGTAGCCGTGGGAACATACCCTCTGCGATTACCATCTGGTTTAGACTTAGTTTTACAAGACTGTTATTTTGTGCCTGCAGCTAGCAGGAATTTGATTTCTGTTTCATGCTTAGCACAAGAAGGTTATATGATCACCTTCTTTAAGGACCATTGTAACATTCTTTATGAAAGAAATAAAATTGCAAATGGTTTCCTTATTAATGGTCTTTATCAGCTACATATTGATGTACCTGTTCTAACTATCGAGCAAAACGTGAATGCCAAACGACCTAGGGATAGTCCAAACGACAGATATCTATGGCACCTGAGATTAGGTCATATAGCAGAAGATAGGATCAACAAATTGGAGAAAAATGGGCTATTGAGTCCATTGACTTCCGAGTCATATCCAACTTGTGAATCCTGTCTTCAAGGCAAAATGACTAAACTCCCTTTTGTTGGACATGGGGAGAGGGCCACAGATCTCCTTGCCCTAGTACATACAGATGTGTGCGGCCCATTTGATGTGCCGGCTAGAGGCAATTTTGTCTACTTCATTACCTTTACCGATGATCTGTCTAGGTATGGGTATGTGTATCTTATGAGACACAAGTCTGAAGCCTTTGAAAAGTTCAAAGAATTCAGACATGAAGTAGAAAAACAAACTGGAAAACCCATTAAGGTTCTTCGATCAGATCGAGGAGGTGAATACCTTAGCCGGGAATTCCTAGACTATCTCAAGGAAAATGGCATAGTCTCTCAATGGACTCCACCAGGAACACCTCAACTCAACGGGGTTTCAGAATGGAGAAATCGGACCCTATTAGATATGGTTCGATCCATGATGAGCTTCACAGACCTCCCTGATTTTCTTTGGGGACACTCATTGTTAACTTCAATCTATTTACTGAATAGGGTTCCCTCTAAAACCGTTCCTACCACACCGTATGAGATATGGCACGGTAAGAAACCAAGTCTGAGTCATCTCAGAATTTGGGGTTGTCCGGCTCATGTCAAAAGACAACAAGCGGACAAGTTAGAGTTTAGGTCCTTCAGAGCTCGATTCATAGGATATCCTAAAGAGTCATTAGGATACTATTTCTACATTCCAGAAGACCACAATGTGATTGTGAGTCGACATGCCATCTTTCTTGAAAAATAGTTTATTCAAGATAGCGGCATTGGAAAATAGATCAAGCTTGATGAGAAAGTCTCACAAGCAGAACGAGCTAAGGACCAAGTGGAACCAAATCAGGTTGAGCCAATAAGAACACTACCTCCTCCACCTCGTAGATCGGAAAGAGTTTTCCCGTCCCCCTGAAAGATACTTAGGTATTATTTCAGAGGATGTAGAGGAAATGTTCCTCGTAGGTAATGGTGCTCATGGTGATGATCCCAAAACCTACAACGAGGCGATATCAGATATCGACTCCGAGAAATGGCTAGAGGCAATGCAGTCAGAAATTGACTCGATGCACTCAAACCAAGTCTGGACCTTGGTAGATCCACCAGAAGGTATAGTACCTATTGGATGTAAATGGATCTTCAAGAGAAAGATTGGTGCAGATGGGAATGTGGAGACATTCAAGGCTAGACTAGTGGCAAAAGGTTATAGTCAACGCGAAGGCATTGACTATCAGGATACCTTTTCCCCAGTGGCTATGCTAAAATCCATCCGCACATTGCTTGCCGTTGCAGCCTATTTCGATTATGAAATATGGCAAATGGACGTGAAAACGGCATTCTTAAATGGATATCTTGAGGAAGATATCTATATGGAACAGCCGCTAGGTTTCACATCCAGTGATACTGATCACAAGGTTTGCAAGCTGCAAAGGTCCATATATGGACTTAAGCAAGCATCTCGGAGCTGGAACACTCGTTTCAATGATGTGATCAAAAAGTTTGGTTTCATCAAAAATGAAGAGGAACCATGTGTTTTCAAAAGGGTCAGTGGGAGCGCTGTTGTCTTCCTCGTATTGTACGTGGATGACATCCTCCTTATTGGGAATGATATTCCCATGTTGACATCAGTCAAGATGTGGTTGTCCAAGGAATTCTCCATGAAAGACCTAGGTGAAGCATCCTTTATTCTAGGAATTAAGGTCTATAGGGATAGACCGAATAGGATGCTAGGACTTTCACAGAAGATGTACATAGAGAAAGTACTAAAGAGGTTTAGTATGGAAAACTCTAAGAGGGGATTAATACCCTTCAGACATGGTATTCATCTTTCCAAGAAGATGTGCCCTAGCACACCTGAGGAAATAGAACGCATGAGCAAGATCCCTTATGCTTCTGCAATAGGGAGCCTCATGTATGCCATGCTATGTACACGACCTGATATAGCCCATGCTGTGAGTGTCACAAGCAGATATCAGTCAAATCCAGGTGAAGAACACTGGACTTCTGTGAAATGTATCCTTAAGTACTTGAGAAGAACTAAGGATATGATGTTGGTCTTTGGTAACGGAGAACTCCAAGTCCAGGGATACACAGACTCGGATTTCATGTCCGATATAGATGATCGAAAGTCGACATCTGGCAGACTGTTTGTGTGCAATGGTGGTGCTGTCAGCTGTAATGCCAAGAGCCATTCCAAGCAAACATAGCCCTTGTGATACCATATTGACGGCTCATCCATCCGCGATTACCTCGAAAAGGGTTATGTCGAGGTCAAGAGAGTCAACTCCGCAGATAATGTGGCAGACCCACTTACAAAGCCGTTGGGCCAGCAGAAGATCGAAGCCCACCTTGAGAAGATGGGACTTAGACTTGTAGCCAATTGGCTTTAGGACAAGTGGGAGATTGTTAGATATATGTGCCCTAGAAGCCAGAATTGGCTGACACTTGTAATACACTTCTAGGGGCAAAATTATAATTTTGACTAAAATCAATAAATGGGTTATTTTCTATCACATATGTGTATTTAGTGTCTGTGATACATCCTTTGAGTTAATGGTAATGATAATTCATATTTTCAAGAGTTGAAAATTTAAGACATGAATAATCATTATTAACTCATAAATTGCTCCCGACCATAGGATCATCACGAGGATGGTGATTGATCCGGAAGGTTGGTGTACAATCGCTTCTCTTTAGTAGATGAGTCTTGAGTCTACGGTGTGGAGACACCGGAGCGAGAGTATAGGTACTCGTTAGAGAACGAGGGCACTGAGCGTGACCACCTCGAGTAGTCATTAGGGAGTCTACCTTCTCGTCAATGACTGACTCGATGCTGCAGTAGTGTGTCTGGTTCTTTGACCTGAGATGCATCGGCAGTTCACCTTGAGGGTGTTATAGTTTGACTACACCATTACTCGGTCTCCTAGCCATATGGAACCCTGAGGTGTATGTTGGCTATAGCATGTTCATTGTAGGAACTGGATGCATCAAGATGGAATCTATCTACCTCGGTGGTAGAGGAGCAGCCCTATGATGATCATGAGAATCAAGTCCAGAAATCCATGGCCATGGTAGAGTGAAATAATAGAAAGAGTTTCTATTTAGATTTTCACATTGGACTTCGAATCGAATGATTACATCATATGACAGAGACTAGGGTTTGACGAGTTTACCTTAACCCTAATCTGATCGGGGCTCAAGATAGAAGAACTTGAATCACACAGGTAGCTGCACCAAGAGGTTCGCATTCAGCTCTGATGGGTTGCCACCATATACTGCTAGGTGTCACTGGTGGATTTTGGGAGCAATTAGAATGATTTAGATGATCGATCATTCTAGCTGTTCGAATCAGAAGAGTTCTGATCCATCGAAAGGAGTTTCGATGATGTCGATGATAGAGATCATGACATATCCCATTACCATACAGAACTGAACCTAACTGGGTCACACAAACAAGGGTTTGAATCTGGTGATCATCAATTGAACTGATCTAGTTCAATTGATCTGAATGAGATTCAATTAGGTTCAAGGAAATCGTGCTAGCACTCGATTGAACCTAACGTTCTTCTTTTGCTATCATAAATAAGTTGTCCTGTCTGAGCCAAAGGAGTTTGTGCTCAATCAGAGGCCTTCATATGGTCTGACTGGAGGTTGTCCAAGTCAGAAAAGGTTGTCTTATTTGTAAGACATTACCTGCCATTTTTGGTCACCTGCCATTTCTTGTTCTTTGACTTTGGTCAAAAGTCTACCTTTGACTGGTCAAACGTTGACCATTGACCCTTTGACTTTTGACCACATGTCATGCACCTATTGGAGAGCTGGTGGGGGCCTGTCCCCCTGCCAGAACCTGGCAAGGAGGAGGGCGCACGCCAAGGGTGGCGTGAGCCCAAGTTTGGAGGAGTCTTGGAGTCCTTGTTGGACAAGGACTCCACCTCTCTTTTGGATTCCAATTA
>QRFJ01004891.1:0-92329 GCA_006176705.1 Cocos nucifera
TTAATCACAGCACAGGAGTTCATTAAAAGACAATAGAATTTATGATGAAAAATGCTAAAATAACTTTTATTATTTGATAATTCATATACAAGTACAATAAGTAGCACAACCATCAATAGACCGATGATTGGCTTTGGGACATATTTCCAACAATCACCCACTTGGACTAAAGCTAATCGATACAGTATCTAATACCTATCTTCGACTTGAAATTATTGAACTCCTTCACCAGAATAGCTTTAGTGAATGGATCGGCCAGGTTCTCCTTCCTGTCAATCTTTTGAAGGTCGACATCACCTCGATCCATAATTTCTTAGATAAGATAGAAGCGGTGCAGAATATGCTTCGTCCGCTGATGTACCTTAGGTTCCTTCACCTGAGCAATGGCTCTAAAGCTATCGCAATAGAGCAAAACTGGACCACCAAGGGAGGGCACTACTCCAAGCTCGGTGATGAATTTTCTCAGTCATACCACTTCTTTGGCAGCATTTGATGCAGCGACATACTCTACCTCACAAACTGAATCAGCCATAGTGTGCTGCTTGAAACTCTTCTAGTAGATGGCCCCATCATTAAGGATGAATATATATCCCAACATACTCTTGCTATCATCATGATCAGACTAAAAATTGGAGTCCATGAATCCCATCAATTTCAAGTCTGATTCACCATATACAAGCCACTGGTCCTTAGTATTTCTTAAATACTTCAGAATGATTTTAACAACCTTCCAGTGGTTCTCCCCTAGATCAGATTGGTATCTACTCACTACCCTTAGTGAGTATGCCACATCTGATCGTGTACATGTCATGACGTATATGATAGAACCCACTATCGAAGCATATGGCATTCTACTTATATGCTCTCTTTCTAGAGATATTGTCAAACAATCCATCTTTAAAAGAGAAATTCCATGGCCTATCGGTAGATAGCTTTTTTTGGAATTCTCCATGCTGAACCATCTCAGCATAGTATCAATGTATGCAGACTCAGACAATCCAAGCAATCTTTTAGATCTATCTCTATAGATCTTCATCCTTAGGATGTAGGAAGCTTCTCCCAAATCTTTCATGGAGAACTATGATGATAGCTAGATCTTTATTCTTTATAATGCAGGGACATCATTCTCAATTAAGAGAATGTCATCCACATACAATACTAGGAATACTATTGCTGAACCATTAGTCCACTTGTATATGCAGGGCTCCTCTTCATTCTTAACAAAGCATATGTTTTGATTATTCTATCAAATCGTATGTTCTAGCTCCAAGATGTCTGCTTAAGTCCATAAATGGATCTTTAAAGTTTACACATCTTAGACTCATCTATAGATGTGAATCCTTCAAGCTGTATTATATACACCTCTTCATCTAGCTCTCCATTTAGAAAAGCCATTTTTACATCCATCTGCCAGATTTCATAGTCCAAATGGGCTGCAATGGCAAACATAATCCAAATGAATTTTAGCATTACCACAGAGAGAACGTCTCATCATAGTCACTACCATAACATTGACAATATCCCTTGATAACCAGATGAGCTTTATAGGTCTCTACCTTTTCGTCTACGCTCCTTTTTCTTTTGAAGACCCACTTACATCCTATGAATTTTATCCCTTCAGATGGGTTAACGAATGTCCATACATCATTGACCTTCATGGATTCCATTTTGGATTTCATGACCTCAAGCCATTTCTCAGAGTCAGGTCTCTGCATTGCATCTATATAGGTGATTGGATCCTGATCGTTCTCATCGAGTTCGATAGGATCCCCATCCCAAATTAGAAAATCATAGTATCTGTCCGGTTGACGTGGTACTCTACTAGATCACCTTAAGGGTGCATCTACAATGGGTTCTAGGCCTGATCTAATTAGATCCAGCTTAGGTTCAATAACTTATGTCTATTCTTCCATCTATCGTACTTCATCAAGTTTGACCTTAGAGGCATTAGTTCCTTCACCAAGGAACTCCTTTTGTAAAAAAACTATCTTAAGGCTGACAAACACTTTTTGCTCATTAGCAAGGTAGAAGTGGTACCCTTTGATTTCTTTTGGATAACCTATAAAACTACACTTATCAGACCTAGGTCCAAGCTTGTCTATCATTAAATGTTTGACATAAGTCGGACACCTCCAAATCCTAAGGTGTGAAAGCAATGGCTTACGCCTTGTCCATATCTCATATGGTGTTTTATTAATAGATTTATTCAAAATCCTATTTAGAATGTAACAAGCTGACTCGAGCGCATATCTCCATAGAAAGATCGACAAACCAGCAAACTCCATCATAGATTGAACTATGTCCAACAGGATCCATTTTTTTCTTTCTAACACACCATTATGTTGTGGTGTTCTAGGAAGGGTCCATTGGAAGAGAATCTCATTCTCCCTAAGATATGTTAGAAACTTATTGGAAAGGTACTCACCCCCTCGGTTAGATCGAAGAGTTTTAATTCTCTTTTTAATTTGCTTTTCTACCTCATTTCAAAATAGTTTGAACATTTTAAATGACTCCGACTTATGCTTCATTAAATAGACGTACCCATACCTCGATAGATCGATCGTCTATGAAGGTTATGAAGTAAAAATATCCACCTCTAGCACTTGAGCTCATGGATCCACATACATTAGAATGTACTAGACTCAGAAGTTCAGTGGCTCATTTATCTTTTTCAGTAAAAGGTGACTTGGTCATCTTATCAAGAAGACAGGACTCATAGGTCAAAAGTGATTCACAACCACTAACCTGAAGAATTTCTTCTTAAGCTAATCTATTAATTTTATTCTTGGTAATATGACCTAGCCTATAGTGCCAAAGGTAGACATTAGATAAATCACTAATTTTAGGATGTTTACTAGAGGATTGAACCACGTTAATAGGCATAGAAGGTAAATAAATTTTGTTATTCAATTATTCAATCAAAATTGTAACACCATTCAAAATGATATTACAAAATTTTTCTTTTATTGATATTTCTAAATAATTCATGGCCAAAAGGCCTACAAAATTGATATTCAATAAGAAAGTTGGACAATAATGATATTCATTAAGAATAACTTTATTTAAATTGATTACAAGGTTCATAATTTCTAAAGCTAGAATTGGAACTTATCTTCTATCTTAAACATTCAGAAACTTCTCATCTTAATCAAATCTCCTACTGACCTGCAAGCCCTACATAGAATTATAAATATGATAAGAGCTTTCAGTATTTAATACCCAGGCAGTAGAATCAAATAAGAAAAAATTGCAAGATGTTATCATATAATTATCTTGTCCAACAATCACTTGCTTCTTCCTCGGCCTATTCGGGTCTAGGAAGATAATGTAGAGAGGACAGTTCCTCTTCCAATGCCCCCGCTTCTTGCAGAAGAAGCACTATATTTAGCTCTGGTTGGGCTTGCGCTTCTTGGTCCAATCCTGTGCAGTCATCCTGGTATTTGGCTGCACCTTTTTGTTCTTCTTCTTCTTGTTCTTATTCTTTTTCTTAAAGAGTCAACGACTAGGAGAAGATCCTCCCACTACATTCACCATCTCCTTATGGAGTTGGTGATCCTTCTCAAAGTTCAGCAGCAATCCCAACAATCCATGGTAGTTGACTGCAGGCTTTGTCATTCTGCAATGAGTTAGGAAGGGGAGGAAGGAATTGGGCAAGGAATTAAGGATCTCATCCTTACCGAGCTGCTCATTTAGGAAAATGCCCAGCTTGCTAAGGTATTCAATCATCTCGATCATGTACAATACATGATCGCTGACTGAGGTCCCATCCCTCATCCGAGCATTGAAAATGGCACAACTTATTTTGTGCCTTTCAACATTGTCCAGCGTGCCAAGGAGTCGTTCAACATTTGAAGCATCTCCTATGGTTGGACGTTTTCAAACCTATGGCTGAACTCATTGTTCATTGCCGCCAGCATTATACATCGAATGGTGGTGCGGTCATTGAGCTACTTTTGATAAGTATCTCGGACCGCTCTCCTAACATTCAGGGCTGGCTCCTCAGGTGTAGAATCCATTGCAACATAAAGGATCCGCTCATACTCCAGGATGATTTTCAACTTACGATATCAGTTATCGTAGTTGGATCCCATTAATTTATCATTGTCTAACAATGATCAGAGCAATAGGTTAGTGGCCATTTCTGCATAATAAGAAAAACCAAACCTAATTAGTATATGAATCAATTATCCTAAAGACTTAGACTTTAGTCTAAAGATTCTTCCACTATTTTATATGAATTGATAGCCTCTACCTCTAATTCAAGAAATTACTTTAATTCCTTAGTGGATACTAGAATCCATATAAACTACACACGAGCCCAACTTTGGTTGGTCAACTTATGTGCACCTATGGATAGGTTCAAAATTAATTGCTTCTCTAAATAATTTCTAGTAATATCAATTTTGCCCCAAAGACCTAATCAATAGACTTTGGCCTCCACTAAAAAAGTCTGATTAGGTCCAACCATTAACATGACCATATTTAGTCTTATCCAACCAATAAATGATCAAACTTGACTTTGGTCGGCTAACCTAATCACCATCAGAAAGACTTAACCAAATCATTATTTTATGAATGATAATTTTATTAGTCAATAAGCACCAGACCTTTGGGCCTCTAGTGATTATCAAATTAATGAACCTATTATCACTCAACTTAATAGGAGGCTATGATTTAGTTATCTATATAACTATTTTATTTTTAAGAACCTAATAATTTTAAAGGATTTAGTTAACATATTTAAGAAAAGCGAGCAAATTTCGATCCTCCCTCTAACTTCACTAAGTCAGATCAAAAAGGATCTAATCTAAGCTGGCATTAAGAGCACCTAAATCAGTCAGACTGATTTACCTAATTGACATGGGTGAGTCTGAATCACCAAATGATCTAATCAAAACCTAACTCACCAAGATCATCAGGTAAGTGAGATTAGTGGAAGGGATATGTCATTAACTCGTCAAAGATTGAATCAGTGCGAGTAGCTCCTAATTAAAAATCACTGGTCAAACTGCCAAACTTACCTTAGACACCATCTGATTTATTAGTTTTAATCTGACCAACCTAGTAATTTTGGGTTCGATCACATAGCCATGAATCAAGTCCATTTAGTCCTTGTTAAAGGTATGGACTTGACCAACTACAACTATTGTAATTGAGTCTATAGAGTCCTTGACCTAATCTAAATTAATATTTAATTAGATTTGATCAATTACTCTAATTTAGTTCACTCTTTAACTAACCTTAGGTCCAACATAATTTATGGACCTAATTCAACTAACCTAATAACCCATATTTTATGATTAATGACCTAGAGTCTTAATTCATAATTCTAGACACTAAATCATTATACTTAATATTTAATTAAGTTTATGTATTGTGGGTTAGGGTTCAGTATTTCAAAAAATATTTTTTTAAATTTTTGAAAGATTCTTTATAACTTAGTATTATTCACCAATTGAGTCGACTCATTTTAAAATTAAATCAGCTCAATTCATAAACAATACTGGTTGTAGGGTTTAATCTAAAACTATGTATACTACATAATACTAAATCATGAATCAAATTTTATCTAATTATGCATTCATGATCATAAATCAGATTAAAACTTAATATAATCAGATCATAAAAATATTAGATTAAATCTAAGATTTTATGATTAACGATATAGATCAGCAATGTACTAGGACAACCTTTTCACTGTAGGGGTAAATCCTATAGCAGGATAACCTATAGTCCGTACGATCTAAATTTTAATTTTTATATCTAATTAATTAGATTATTAGATTAATATTTAGATTAAATTTAAATTATCAATCTAAAATATGTAAGTATATCATATTTAGCGAACTTGCTCTGATACCATTTCAAGGAAATCGCGTAGGATTTAAGCATGCATTTTTGAAACTTTTTCAAATAAAATAGTAGCAAAAATAAATATTAATCTAAAATTAATACTATGCATCCATTGATCATATCAAATAAATCCTACTTAGGATCTAAACATGCTAATATGTGATAGAAAAATAAAATACATTCGATCAACAAATCAAATCTGCTGATTGATACGAGTTCAGAACTCGATATCTTTTCATGGGTAGCTGATCTCCATGATCTAAATCTATTAAAAGAAGTTATGATATTACACTATAATCACACACTCATCTGACCTCTATGGATGGTCCACACGGAGCTCCTGATCTTGATCAGCTCCACCAGAGTGCTAGCTCCTCGTCAGGGCCTTCAATGGCTAATCATGATCAATTCGATCAATCATGTACTTTTTAATTTCTTGAATACTCCAAAAAATTAGAACATAAATATTGGAGTATGATGAAGAGGTGTTTCAAATTTGGTGGTGATCCGATGCTCACAGCACTCGATCTCTCCACCTGAACCTAAATTCCTAAAATTAGGGTTTCACTCGGCCCAAAAATTCTGACACACTAAAAATTCTATCACTCCCTCTCTGTGTGGAGTTTTTCTATAAAATAATTTTTATAGAAATATAACTTTTAGATCTATAAATCCTATTTAGATCATATCTAAAAATTGGATATCTTTAGAGGTGAAAATCAGAAGAGAAGAGAGGCATGAGGGAAAAGTAAAGTATTGTAGGACCCTACTCACCTTCACTCTAAGATTTTTTTTTGCCCAAAAATAATGCCCAATCATTCTAAAATTTTTATCACATAATTTTAACCACCTTTTCTATATGCACAAAAATTTTCATAATTTATTGATATGAATACCATGGGAAAAGTGCATGGAAAAAGTAAGGGTCGAGTGGTTGGGAGGTTTTAACCACTCACTTGATTTCAAAAATCAAATGAGCCTTTATCTTTATCCAACACATCCTCCCATATGTTTAACACATAGAAGGACTCTCCTTCTATGTGTGCACATTTTTATTTCTCCAAAAATTATTTGATAAACAAAAGGAAGAGCATGGGAAGCAGATAAGGTTGGATTGGTTCCAACCTCCAACAAACTGAGTTGAATTCAAAACTCAACTTACTTTGAATAGGTCCAACCCTTGGACTAGATCAAAAGTAGATAAGAGAGGGGGTGCAGAAACCTTCTGGGTGAGAGAAAAGTTACATATAAAAAATTTTGGTAATGGAATAAGAGTGGAAAAGTAAAAAATGGTGGGCGCATGGGAGAGTTTGAATTCAAACTTCATTTGACTTGGTCCTAATTGGTTTCAACTAAATCAATTAATCTAGATCCAAATAAACCAGATTAAACCCAACCAAATTAGGCTTAGCCTAATTTAATAAAATTTTAATCAAATTAAAAATTAATTAGGTCCAAGTCCTGATCATATTAGGGACAAAAATTCTATAGTGATTAGATCATCTCATAACCTAATCGGATCAAATCCAATTGAATTAAATTCAATCAAACCTGATCGAATCCTCATCACTTAATCAAATTAAGCTAATCAGTAATTGAATTACTAATTAATCCTCCAAAAATATTTGAATTTAAATCGAATGGGTTACATGGCAATAGAGTTCTATCAACATAAAACTCCTAAAGAGATCCAATCCAGTGGGACTCTTGAACCCAGTGTTCCAAATGAATGAAACTTATGATCTTAGAGTTCTAGATCAGTGGGACTCCTGATCAAAGAGTCCTAGATAAGTAGAACTTAGAGTTCCAGTCTAGTGAAACTCTTGGTCATAGAGTCTCAGTCCAATGGGACTCTTGACCATAATGTCCTAGGTCATCAAGACTCATGATCAGCCTTCAGATCAGGTAAGAACTCCTTATATGTGTGATCCCATAGGTTCAAATCCTAAGCCAATAGCATAGAAATCAATTTTATGTACCAATTGATGTGATCATCTAGCAATGGTACCCGACGTTCGGATAGGTCAAAAAATTGCGATGCAACAATATCGAACCTATGGAATATGGTTACCATATAATTCATCTCCTTGATCATGATGCTCAAAAGGATGATCTAGGGTTTACTATCAACCCTATAATTTATCCATATTGTATTTTAAAATTTAGCATCCATCATATGGACTACCCCGACCAAGAATTTGCTAAATTGAAATACAGCGATACACTTGCTCTAACACTTGGAGGGATCATTCCCATCTTGACTCACACACCGATAAACCAAGTACTTGACTGCACCTAGTAGCCTTCCATCACTGAATTAACAATTCAAGTAGTCTGGTACCTAAGTACAATGAGTTGCTTGCAAGTCACCATAGTGGTCTCAGATCTAAGAGACACTTATACCCATATTCTTCGGGGCTAATCTTGATAGAAGAAAAGCTCTAAAGTTGGTCATGTTCAGTGCAGATGTATCCATATATCTCATTTACATGTCATGCCAGTGTCTCAATACTCCTTGGTTATGAGGATAACCAACCTATATGGCATATAACGATCTATACTTGATAAATATTATCATCCTAAATAACAACGTATCTTTTGGTCATGAATAATTTAAGAACTAAATGATAAATCCTTCTTTGTCAAATCTAGATAGTCCTAAGAACTTCATCACAATATAAGAGTTCATTAGTAGACAACAGAATTTATGATGAAAAATGCCAAAATAACTTTTATTATTTAATAATTTATATATAAGTACAATAAGTAACACAATTGTCAACAGGCTGATAATTGGCTTTGGAACATATTCCTAACATAATGCTCACAGGATAACTTAGAGTTTAACTATCAATCTTGATTAAATCATCCACATTATATTTTAAAATGCTAAATCTATCTCATGGATTATCCTGACCAAGATTTTGCTAAATTGAAATATAGTAATGCATTTTCTCCAAACTTTTGGAGTGGTCAATTCTTTCTTGATCCCTCATCGACTTTATAAGTACTTGACTGTGCCTAGAAATCTTTCATCACTGAATTAAAAATTTAGGTAGTCTGACACCAAAGCATAATGAGTTGCTTGCAAGCCACCATGGTAATCTCAGGTCTAAAGGATACTTATACCTATATCCCATCAGAGAATTTCTCAATAGTAGAATTCTTTGAAGTTGGTCACGTTCAATGATGATGTACTCTTATATCTCATCTATATGCCATACCAGTATCTCTACACTTCTTAGTTAAGACGATAACTAATCTATATAGTATACAATGATCTATACTCAATAAATATTATCGTCCTAATTAATAATATATCATTTGATCGTGAATAGTTTAAAGACTAATCGATAAATCCTCTTTTTATTGAAACTAAATAGTCCTAAGGACTTCATCATAATATGGAGTTCACTAAAAGATATAGACTTTATGATGAAAAAGCTAGAATATAATTTTATTCAATCATTTATAATTAAAAAATAGTACAACCATCAATAGGTTGACGATTGACTTTGGAATATAATTTTCAACAATTTTCACATGTTTTAAAGCCACTCAGTATAGTATCTAATATCCATCTTCGACTTGTGGTTGTCGAACTCCTTTACTACCAAAGCTTTAGTGAAGGGGTCCGCTAAGTTCTCCTTTCCGTCGATCTTCAAAAGATCAACATCACCTCAATCCATGATCTTTCAGACCAAATGGTAGCAGTGCAGTATGTGCTTCGTCCGCTGGTGTATCTTCAGTTTCTTCGTCTAAACAATGGCACCAATGCTGTCACAGTAGAGAAGAATCAGATCATCTAGGAAGGATGCTACTTCTAGCTCGGTGATGAAATTCTTCAGCCACATAGCTTCTTTTACGGCATCTGATGCTACGTTGTATTCCACCTCGCATATAGAGTCTACCACAGTGTATTACTTGGAACTCTTCCAGCAGATGGCTCCATCATTTAGGATAAAGATATAACCCGACATGCTTATGCTGTCATCATGGCCAGATTAAAAGCTAAAATATGTAAACTCCATAAGTTTCAGATCTAACTCACCATAAACCAACCACTAGTCCTTAGTATTTCTCAAATATTTAAAGATGATTTTCACCACTTTCCTATGGTTCTCTCCTGGATTAGATTGATATCTACTCACTACTTCTAATAAGTATGCCACATCTAATCTTGTACATATCATGGCGTACATGATAGATCCCCCTACTAAAGCATATGAAATTCTACTCGTAGCTCTCTCTCTTTGAGAGTTGTCGGACAGTCCTTCTTAGAGAAAAAAATTTCTTGGTCGATCAGAAGATACCCTTCTTGAAATTCTTCATGCTGAACTTTTTTAGCATAGTTTCTATGTATGTGGACTAAGATAACCCAAGCATCCTCTTAAATCTATCCCTATAGATCTTTATCCCTAGGATGTAGGATGCTTCACCCAATTTCTACATGAAAAACTGAGATAACAATCAAACTTTTATTCCTTACAGTATGAGAAGATCATTTTTGATTAAGAGAATGCCATCCATGTAGAAGATAAGAAATACCACTATCAGATCATTTATCCACTTATAAATGCAGAGCTCTTCTCCATTCTTAATGAAGCCATACATTTTGATCACCTCATCAAAATGCATGTTCCAACTTTGAGATGTTTGCTTTAATCCATAAATGAATCTCTGAAGCTTGCATATCTTGGACTCATCTATGGATGTGAATCCCTTAGGTTGTATCATATACACCTCTTCAATCAGCTCTCCATTCAGGAAAGCTATCTTGATATTCATCTACCAAATCTCATAGTCCAGATGGATAGCTATCGCAAGCATTATCCGAATAAATTTGAACATTGCCATAGGAAAGAATGTCTTATCATAGTCAATACCATAATGTTGATAATATCGCTTGGCAATCAGATGGGCTTTATAGATCTCTACCTTTCTGTCTATACCTCTCTTCCTCTTGAAGACCCACTTACATCCAATAGATTTAATCCCTTCAGGTAGGTCAACCAATGTCCATACATCATTGACCTTTATAAATTTCATCTTAAATTTCATGATCTCAAGCTATTTCTCAGAATCAAGTCTCTACATTACATCCATATAGATGATCGAATCCTCATCATTCTCATCGAGTTCGATAGGATCACTATTCCAAACTAAAAAACCATAGTATCTGTTCAACTGATGTGGTATTCTATCGGATCATCTTAATGGTGTAGGTACATTGGGCTCTAAATTTGATCTAATCAAATATGGTTCTGGTTCAGCTACTAATGCCAATTTTTCTACCTGATAAACTTCCTCAAGTTTAACCTTAGGCAACAATTCCTTCACTAAGAAACTCTTTTTCTAAAAAGATTGTCTTAAAGCTGACGAATATCTTTTATTCATTAGCATAGTAGAAAATATTTCCTTTGATTTTTTTGGATATACTATGAATGTGCATTTGTTAGACCTAGGTCTAAGTTTATCTGTGATTAACTATTTGATGTAAGCCGGGCACCTCCAGATCCAAAAGTGTAAAAGTACTGGCATATGCTCCGTCTATATCTCATACGGAGTTTTAATTATAAACTTACTTAAAATCCTATTTCAAAGATAGCAAGCTGATTCGAGTGCATACCCCCAGAAGGATATCGGTAAGTTAGCAAAATCCATCATGGATCAGACCATGTCTAATAGAGTTTAATTCCTCCTTTTAGATACATCATTATGCTATGGCATCCCTGGAGAAGTCCATTAGGAGAGAATTTCATTCTCTCCTAGAGATGTGAAAAACTCACCAAGAAGATATTCACCTTCTCAGTCAGACCGAAAAATTTTAATACTTTTTTTAGTTTATTTTTCTACTTCATTTCAGAATCGTTTGAACATTTTAAATGAATCCAACTTGTATTTCATCAGATAGACATATCCATACTTGGATAGATCATTTATGAAAGTGATGAAGTAGAAATATCCATCTCTAGCACTTGTCTCATAGACCCACATACATCAATATATACTAGACCTAAGAGCTCAGTGGCTCTCTCATCTTTTCTAATAAAAGATGACTGAGTCATTTTTTCAAGAAGACAAGATGAAGGAAAATCCTAATTTTTCGAACCAGGTTCGTTCAGATCAGATCATTTCAAGAGATATATTTCAAAAATTTTTTCTTTGATCTAGATCAGATCTGGGATGTTTTAGATCTAATTCTTATTATTTTAATAATTAAAATAAAATTAGATAAATTAAATTAAATTTAATTTACCTTGAAGTGGGTAATCCTATTACCCATTGATGATCCTGTAAGCAGCGGAAGGTTCTGGATCTAGCCACGTAAGTGCCTAGCCTCTACCAGTATCTACTCAGACTGGATCTGAAGATCCTCTTCTTCTCTATCACATCTTCAAAAATTAGATCTAGAGGATCTTCAAAATCTCTTTCAAAGATCAGCAGTTGTCCTTTGCAGCAGCGCAGCCTTCTAGCTTTCAGTCGCCTTTCTCTCATCTGGATCGCACCAACCAAGGTCCAAAACTCCTTTTGGACATGGAGAGGAGAGGGAGAAGGTGGGTTTGGCATGGAGGAGGAGAGAAGCAGCCTTGGGGTGTAGAGAATTGTTATTCCAAAATTAATTTGAGTTGGGCGTAAGGTCTTATTTATAGACTATCTGTGATCCAACTTCTCTTCTTCCCAACCAATCACAACTCTTTGTGAAATCAGATCTAAATTTGATTGGTGGGAATAGAGTCCCCTGGATTCCTCCTTAGAGGGTGCCTAAGATCAGTCAAAGTTGGTTCTTAGGAGAACTCTAATTGGAATCCAAAAAGGAGATGGAGTCCCTATCCAACAGGGACTCCTGGGCGCCTCCAGCTTGGGCACACGCCAAGGGTGGCATGCGCCCTCCTCCTTGCCAGGTTCTGGCAGGGGGACAGGCCCCCACCAGCTCTCCAATAGGTGCATGACACATGGACAAAAGTCAAAGTGTCAATGGTCAACATTTGACCAGTCAAAGGTCAGACTTTTGACCAAAGTCAAAGGAACGAAGAAATGGCAGGTGACCAAAAATGGCAGGTAATGTCTTACAAAATAAGACAACCTTTTCTGACTTGGACAAGCCTCCAGTCAGACCAAAGTGAAGGCCTCTGATTGAGCACAAACTCCTTTGGCTCAGTCAGGACAACTATTTATGATAGTAAAAGAAGAACGTTAGGTTCAATCGAGTGCTAGCACGATTTTCTTGAATCTAATTGAATCTCATTCAGATCAATTGAACTGGATCAGTTCAATTGATGATCACCAGATTCAAACCCTTGTTTGTGTGACCCAGTTAGGTTCAGTTCTGTATGGTAATGGGATATGTCATGATCTCTATCATCGACATCATCGAAACTCCTTTCGATGGATCAGAACTCTTCTGATTCGAACAGCTAGAATGATCGATCATCTAAATCATTCTAATTGCTCCCAAAATCCACCAGTGACACCTAGCAGTATATGGTGGCAACCCATCAGAGCTGAATGCGAACCTCTTGGTGCAGCTACCTGTGTGATTAAGTTCTTCTATCTTGAGCCCCGATCAGATTAGGGTTAAGGTGAACTCGTCAAACCCTAGTCTTCTGTCATATGATGTAATCATTCGATTCAAGTCCGATGTGAAAATCTAAATAGAAACTCTTTCTATTATTTCACTCTGCCATGGCCATGGGCTTCTGGACTTGATTCTCATGATCATCATAGGGCTGCTCCTCTACCACCGAGGTAGATAGATTCCATCTTGATGCTATCCAGTTCCTACAATGAACATGCTATAGCCAACATACACCTCAGGATTCCATATGGCTAGGAGATCGAGTAATGGTGTAGTCAAACTATAACACCCTCAAGGTGAACTGCCGATGCACCTCAGGTCAAAGAACCAGACACACTACTGCAGCATCGAGTCAGTCATTGACGAGAAGGTAGACTCCCTAATGACTACTCGAGGTGGTCACGCTCAGTGCCCTCATTCTCTAACGAGTACCTGTACTCTCGCTCCGGTGTCTCCACACCGTAGACTCAAGACTCATCTACTAAAGAGAAGCGATTGTACACCAACCTTCCGGATCAATCACCATCCTCGTGATGATCCTATGGTCGGAAGCATTTTATGAGTTAATAATGATTATTCATGTCTTAAATTTTCAACTCTTGAAAATATGAATTATCATTACCATTAACTCAAAGGATGTATCACAGACACTAAATACACATATGTGATAGAAAATAACCCATTTTATTGATATTAGTCAAAATTATAATTTTGCCCCTAGAAGTGTATTACAAGTGTCAGCCAATTCTGGCTTCTAGGGCACATATATCTAACAATCTCCCACTTGTCCTAAAGCCAATTGGCTACAAGTCTAAGTCCCATCTTCTCAAGGTGGGCTTCGATCTTCTGCTGGCCCAACGGCTTTGTAAGTGGGTCTGCCACATTATCTGTGGAGTTGACTCTCTTGACCTCGACATAACCCTTCTCGAGGTAATCGCGGATGAGGTGGTATCGCCGCTCAATGTGCTTGGATTTTTGGTGAGACCTCGGCTCCTTAGCAAGGGCTATGGCGCCATTGTTGTCGCAGTATAGAGGAATGGCATCTGATGGCATTACTCCAATTTCTGCAGCAAACTTCTTGTACCAGAATGCTTCCTTCGCAGCCTCTGATGCAGCGATATATTCTGCTTCCATGGTGGAATCTGCTATCACCGTTTGCTTGAAACTCTTCCAGCTGACAGCACCACCATTGCACACAAACAGACTCCCAGATGTCGACTTTCGATCATCTATATCGGACATGAAATCCGAGTCTGTGTATCCCTGGACTTGGAGTTCTCCATTACCAAAGACCAACATCATATCCTTAGTTCTTCTCAAGTACTTAAGGATACATTTCACAGAAGTCCAGTGTTCTTCACCTGGATTTGACTGATATCTGCTTGTGACACTCACAGCATGGGCTATATCAGGTCGTGTACATAGCATGGCATACATGAGGCTCCCTATTGCAGAAGCATAAGGGATCTTGCTCATGCGTTCTATTTCCTCAGGTGTGCTAGGGCACATCTTCTTGGAAAGATGAATACCATGTCTGAAGGGTATTAATCCCCTCTTAGAGTTTTCCATACTAAACCTCTTTAGTACTTTCTCTATGTACATCTTCTGTGAAAGTCCTAGCATCCTATTCGGTCTATCCCTATAGACCTTAATTCCTAGAATAAAGGATGCTTCACCTAGGTCTTTCATGGAGAATTCCTTGGACAACCATAATTTGACTGTTGTCATCATGGGAATATCATTCCCAATAAGGAGGATGTCATCCACGTACAATACGAGGAAGACAACAGCGCTCCCACTGACCTTTTTGAAAACACATGGTTCCTCTTCATTTTTGATGAAACCAAACATTTTTGATCACATCATTGAAATGAGTGTTCCAGCTCCGAGATGCTTGCTTAAGTCCATATATGGACCTTTGCAGCTTGCAAACCTTGTGATCAGTATCACTGGATGTGAAACCTAGCGGCTGTTCCATATAGATATCTTCCTCAAGATATCCATTTAAGAATGCCATTTTCACGTCCATTTGCCATATTTCATAATCGAAATAGGCTGCAATGGCAAGCAATGTGCGGATGGATTTTAGCATAGCCACTGGGAAAAGGTATCCTGATAGTCAATGCCTTCGCATTGACTATAACCTTTTGCCACTAGTCTAGCCTTGAATGTCTCCACATTCCCATCTGCACCAATCTTTCTCTTGAAGATCCATTTACACCCAATAGGTACTATACCTTCTGGTGGATCTACCAAGGTCCAGACTTGGTTTGAGTGCATCGAGTCAATTTCTGACTGCATTGCCTCTAGCCATTTCTCGGAGTCGATATCTGATATCGCCTCGTTGTAGGTTTTGGGATCATCACCATGAGCACCATTACCTACGAGGAACATTTTCTCTACTTTCCTCTGAAATAATACCTAAGTATCTTTCAGGGGGATGGAAAACTCTTTCCGATCTACGAGGTGGAGGAGGTAGTGTTCTTATTGGCTCAACCTGATTTGGTTCCAATTGGTCCTTAGCTCGTTGTACTTGTGAGACTTTCTCATCAAGCTTAATCTGCTTTCCAATGCCGCTATCTTGAATAAACTATTTTTCAAGAAAGATGGCATGTCGACTCACAATCACATTGTGGTCTTCTGGAATGTAGAAATAGTATCCTAATGACTCTTTAGGATATCCTATGAATCGAGCTCTAAAGGACCTAAACTCTAACTTGTCCGCTTGTTGTCTTTTGACATGAGCCGGACAACCCCAAATTCTGAGATGACTCAGACTTGGTTTCTTACCATGCCATATCTCATACGGTGTGGTAGGAACGGTTTTAGAGGGAACCCTATTCAGTAGATAAATTGAAGTTAACAATGAGTGTCCCCAAAGAAAATCAGGGAGGTCTGTGAAGCTCATCATGGATCGAACCATATCCAATAGAGTCCGATTTCTCCATTCTGAAACCCCGTTGAGTTGAGGTGTTCCTGGTGGAGTCCATTGAGAGACTATGCCATTTTTCTTGAGATAGTCTAGGAATTCTCGGCTAAGGTATTCACCTCCTCGATCTGATCGAAGAACCTTAATGGGTTTTTCAGTTTATTTTTCTACTTCATGTCTGAATTCTTTGAACTTTTCAAAAGCTTCAGACTTGTGTCTCATAAGATACACATACCCATACCTAGACAGATCATCGGTAAAGTAATGAAGTAGACAAAATTGCCTCTAGCCGGCACATCAAATGGGCCGCACACATCAGTATGTACTAGGGCAAGGAGATCTGTGGCCCTCTTCCCCATGTCCAACAAAAGGGAGTTTAGTCATTTTGCCTTGAAGACAAGATTCACAAGTTGGATATGACTCGAAAGTCAATGGACTCAATAGCCCATTTTTCTCCAATTTGTTGATCCTATCTTCTGCTATATGACCTAATCTCAGGTGCCATAGATATCTATCATTTGGACTATCCCTAGGTCGTTTGGCATTCACGTTTTGCTCGATAGTTAGAATAGGTACATCAATATGTAGCTGATAAAGACCATTAATAAGAAAACCATTTGCAATTTTATTTCTTTCATAAAGAATGTTACAATGGTCCTTAAAGAAGGTAATCACATAGCCTTCTAGTGCTAAGCATGAAACAGAAATCAAATTCCTGCTAGCTGCAGGCACATAATAACAGTCTTTCAAAACTAAGTCTAAACCAGATGGTAATCGAAGAGGGTATGTTCCCACGGCTACTGCAGCAACTCTTGCTCCATTACCGATGCGTAGGATCATGTCTCCATCCCTCAGCCTCCTGCTATCCTCAAGACCCTGCATGGAAGTGCACAGATGAGCACTAGAACCAGAGTCAAGCACCCAACTGGATGCAGAAGAAATCCGTAAGGTTAGACTCAATAACGAGCATACCTCCAGAAGGACCTTCCTTCTTGTTCTTCAGGGTGGCCAGGTAAGTAGGGCAGTTCCGCTTCCAATGGCCGTCGCTGTTGCAATGGAAACACTTTCCTTTGACATCGGCCTTTTTTCTTCGGCTCTGCCTTCTTCTTCTTTGCTCCTTCCACCTTCTGCTTTTTCACAGACTTCTTTTTCTTTCCATAAGACTTTCTTTTGGAAGAAGTCCGTTTCCATAGCAAGAACTGAGCCTTTAGAACCTTTCATAGAAAGCTCAGCGGTGAACCAGCATATTCATTAATTCGGCCAAGGAATTTTGAAGTTTATGCATGTGGTAATTCATGATGAATTGCCCATATGCATCAGTCAAGGATTGCAGAATAATATCATTCTGCAGATCCAAGTCTAACTTCACACCGAGCTTCTCAAGCTCTTCCATGTCCTTGATCATCATCAGACAGTGATCTTGGACTGACTGCCCATCACGCATCTTAGCCTTAAAAAGTCATTTCGTGACTTGATACTTTGGCTGCGCGACTCTGTTCACCAAACATCTCCTGCAGGTGAGCCAACATTTGGCGAGCAGTCCCGATATCTTCATGTTGGCGCTGGAGCTCATCAGACATCGAGCCCAACATGTAATATCTGGCCTTATTATCTTCGTCTATCCATTTTTTCAGAGATGCTCTCTGTTCAATGGATGGATGGGCTGGTAAGGTGGGAGGGTCCTGGTCCAATACATGGGTTAACTTCTCAAAACCCAAAACTAATTTTGTAGTTTCCTGAGCCAATCTTTATAATTGGGTCCGGTCAGTCTATGTGTGTCCAGGATACGTGCTAATGGGTTGGACGCAGACATTTTTCTGTAGAGAGTCAAAGATTCTAGTTAGATACTGTAATTATGACTTGACCAATTTATTTAGAAATTTTATTTTTAAACAAATTAGCTCCCACTATTTTCTCGGATCCCTACACTCCCTCTGTAGAGATGCAAAAATCTCCATGATTAATGATTTCTAGTGGGTGGTGCGGTCTCACCAACTGACTCATCACCTCACCTAACAGTTATTGGTGATGGGTTAGCCAATGAGTGAACAACTCTTGTTCAATGATTCTCTAATCATGGTGCACCCAAACTTGGTCTCTAATTCATGAATCTCACCGTATCCGAAATATTGATCCACTCCTTAGTTAAGTCAGACCCACCATTTGCATAGACTGGATTCCTAATTGAGTCTCTCACCGTATCCGAAATATTGAGCCCAACTCATCCTCCAGCCCATAGCATCCAATGCCTAATAGACATGGTTGCATCTTTCCGGTGCAACTGAGCCACTGTATCCAGTCCGAGAACAATCAACCCCGGGAAGGGCCCGCACATCTACAATGGTGGAAGACCTCAGACTTAATCTTTTCTTAGGGAGAATTGATTCAGGTCTCATTAAACTAGACTTGTCATAGTCATAACAATTATGACTAACCTAGTGGCATGGGTTAGCTCGGATTATTGACCACCTCAGATCAGAACTGTGTCAACAGATATGGCCAGGTAAGTGAGATCGGTGGAAGGAATATGCCATTAACTCGTACAAGAATGCATTCAGGTCGAGTAGCTTCCAATTAAAAATCAGTCGGTCGTATGTGCCAAACTTACCTTAGACACCAAATTGTTGAGTCCAGAACCAATTGGGTTAGCCTACAATCCAGACTCTAACCTCTGAGCCTAATTAGGTCTTGCTTGATCGTGACTCGATCTTGACCCAGACTTAATCCTATTAGGCTGGTCAATTTAAGCATTGTTGATCCCATCTAACCAACTCTTGATTCGGTTTGATCAACCGCTTAGACCTAATTGAGCTACCCAAGCCCGAACCCAGTATTATGAATATGTCTTAGATCTAAAATTCTCAATTTTAGACCTAATTAATATTCCATAATCTTAATTTTTAATTAAGTAGGGTTCATAAACAAAATATGCACAATAAATCCTAGGGTTTCAGGATCTAGGGTTTTGCAGAAAGTAAGTTTTGGATTTCTGATTAAGGACGAACACGCAGCACCCCTACACATCATAAGAACACCCCATCGAATGGAAGAGAGGGCCTTTAAACCCTTCTTCATTCTTATGACCGGACGGCCAAGAGGAACGCCTTAATCAGGAACATGCAATACTACAAAATAGTTTTAGATCTATATCATATATCTCATATACAAATTAGATCTAATCATGGCATATTTTGCATACATCTCATGTATCGAATCATGCATATTTTTAGATCTAAATTATCTCATAATAATCTAAAAAATTAGATTTAAATTGATCTAATCAAAATAAATTCTAATCTAGACAATTATGTAGAACTATTCTACAACTAGTCTAGACATGCATCAATCATATCTCATATGATATTTAAAATTAAATAATTTTTATTTACTATTTTTTAGATATTATAATAACCATTATAATATCAAAAAATAGTAAATAAATAGATCTAAAATATGATTTAATCAAATTAAATTAAAAACATGCAAGACTATTCTATAGAACTATTCTATTTTAGAACTAGTCATGCATATTTTCTAATCTTAGATCCAAATCATTTAATTTTAATTTTTTCTGATTTTAGATCTGATCACATCTCATGTGACATCTGAAAATCATTTATTTTTTAATTAAAATAAATTTAAAATTAGATCTAAATACTTTTAGAACCTTGGCTCTGATACCAGTTGAAGGAAAATCCTGATTTTTCGGACCAGGTTCGTTCAGATCTGATCAGATCAAGAGATATATTTCAAAAATTTTTTTCTTTGATCTAGATCAGATCTGAGATATTTTAGATCTAATTATTATTATTTTAATAATTAAAATAAAATTAGATAAATTAAATCAAATTTAATTTACCTTGAAGTGGGTAATCCTATTACCCGTTGATGATCCTGTAAGCAGCGGAAGGTTCTGGATCTAGCCACGCAAGTGCCTGGCCTCTACCGGTATCCACTCAGGCTGGATCTAGAGATCCTCTTCTTCTCTATCACATCTCCAAAAATTAGATCTGGATCTGATCTGGAGGATCTTCAAAACTCCTTTTGAAGATCAGCAGTCGTCCTTTGCAGCAGCGCAGCCTTCTAGCTTTCAGTCGCCTTTCTCTTGATCTGGATCGCACCAACCAAGGTCCAAAACTCTTTTTGGACATGGAGAGGAGAGGGAGAAGGTGGGTTTGGCATGGAGGAAGAGAGGGAGAGGCAGCCTTGGGGCATGGAGAATTGTTATTCCAATCTTAATTTGAGTTGGGCGCAGGGTCTTATTTATAGACTAAGTCTGTGATCCAACTCCTCTTCTTCCCAACCAATCACAACTCTTTGTGAAATCAGATCTAAATCTGATTGGTGGGAATAGAGTCCCCTGGATTCCTCCTTAGAGGGTGCCTAAGACCAGTCAAAGTTGGTTCTTAGGAGAACTCTAATTGGAATCCAAAAAGGAGATGGAGTCCCTATCCAACAGGGACTCCTAGGCGCCTCCAACTTGGGCACACGCCAAGGGTGGCGTGCGCCCTCCTCCTTGCCAGGTTCTGGCAGGGGGACAGGCCCCCACCAGCTCTCCAATAGGTGCATGACATGTGGTCAAAAGTCAAAGTGTCAATGGTCAACATTTGACCAGTCAAAGGTAGACTTTTGACCAAAGTCAAAGAACAAGAAATGGCAGGTGACCAAAAATGGCAGGTAATGTCTTACAAAATAAGACAACCTTTTCTGACTTGGACAACCTCCAGTCAGACCATATGAAGGCCTCTGATTGAGCACAAACTCCTTTGGCTCAGTCAGGACAACTTATTTATGATAGTAAAAGAAGAACGTTAGGTTCAATCGAGTGCTAGCACGATTTTCTTGAACCTAATTGAATCTCATTCAGATCAATTGAACTGGATCAGTTCAATTGATGATCACCAGATTCAAACCCTTATTTGTGTGACCCAGTTAGGTTCAGTTCTGTATGGTAATGGGATATGTCATGATCTCTATCATCGACATCATCGAAACTCCTTTCGATGGATCAGAACTCTTCTGATTCGAACAGCTAGAATGATCGATCATCTAAATCATTCTAATTGCTCCCAAAATCCACCAGTGACACCTAGCAGTATATGGTGGCAACCCATCAGAGCTGAATGCGAACCTCTTGGTGCAGCTACCTGTGTGATTAAGTTCTTCTATCTTGAGCCCCGATCAGATTAGGGTTAAGGTGAAACTCGTCAAACCCTAGTTTCTGTCATATGATGTAATCATTCGATTCAAGTCCAATGTGAAAATCTAAATAGAAACTCTTTCTATTATTTCACTCTGCCATGGCCATGGGCTTCTGGACTTGATTCTCATGATCATCATAGGGCTGCTCCTCTACCACCGAGGTAGATAGATTCCATCTTGATGCATCCAGTTCCTACAATGAACATGCTATAGCCAACATACACCTCAGGGTTCCATATGGCTAGGAGACCGAGTAATGGTGTAGTCAAACTATAACACCCTCAAGGTGAACTGTCCGATGCACCTCAGGTCAAAGAACCAGACACACTACTGCAGCATCGAGTCAGTCATTGACGAGAAGATAGACTCCCTAATGACTACTCGAGGTGGTCACGCTTAGTGCCCTCATTCTCTAACGAGTACTTGTACTCTTGCTTCGGTGTCTCCACACCGTAGACTCAAGACTCATCTATTAAAGAGAAGCGATTGTACACCAACCTTCTAGATCAATCACCATCCTCGTGATGATCCTATGGTCGGGAGCATTTTATGAGTTAATAATGATTATTCATGTCTTAAATTTTCAACTCTTGAAAATATGAATTATCATTACCATTAACTCAAAGGATGTATCACAGACACTAAATACACTTATGTGATAGAAAATAATCCTTTTATTGATATTAGTCAAAATTATAATTTTGCCCCTAGAAGTGTATTACAAGTGTCAGCCAATTCTGGCTTCTAGGGCACATATATCTAACACAAGATTCATAGGTTGGAAGTGATTTACAATCACTGACTTCAAGAATTTTCTCTTGAGTCAACCTATTTATCCTGTTCTTATTAATGTAACCTAGCCTACAATACCATAAGTAGATATCAAACACACAAACACATTATCTAATCTAGGATGCTTGCCAGTGGAGTAGACTATATTAACAAGTTGTGATATCATGTATATCCCATTATTCAAATGTTCAGAAAATATAGTAATACCATTCAAAATGGCATTACAAATTTTTTTCTTTATTGGAATCTTATAATTATTTTTAGCCAAAAGGTCTACAAAAATGATATTCAGAAAGAAACTAGGACAATAGTGATAATCACTAAGAACAATAGTATAAAACTCAAATATAAGTTTTAAGATCCCTAATATTAGAACTGAAACTGATCTTCCATCTCCAATGTTCAAAAATCTCTTACCTTGCTCTCGTATTGACCTATAAGCCCTGCAATAAATTGCAAATATGGTAAGGGCTTCCAATATCCAATACCTAATCAAGAATATCATAAATAGAAAAATTACAAGGAGTTATTATATAAGTATCTTGCCCAGTAATATTTTGCTTCTTTCTCGATCTGTTCGGATCTAAGGAGATAATATATTGAGGATAGTTTCTTTTTCAATGCCCTCGCTTCTTGTAGAAGAAGCATTCCACTTGACTCTTATCGAGCTTAAGTTTCTTGGTCTGGCCCTACACAGATGTCCTGGCCTGAACTAGCACCTTATTGGACTTCTTCTTCTTGTTCTTCTTTCTTTTCTTAAAGGATTGAGAACTAGAAAAAGATGCTCCCACTAAGTTCACTGACTCCTTATGGAGCTAGTGATCCTTCTCAAAGTTCTAAAATAACCCTATTAGCCTATGGTAGTTGACTTCAAGCTTTGTCATTTAGTAATGAGTAAGAAATAGAAAATAAGACTTAAATAGTGAGCTTAGAATTGCATCTTTTCCTAACTGCTCATGCAAGGAAAAGCCAAGCTTATTCAAATGCTCCATCATCTCGACCATGTACAATACATGATTAGTGACTGAAACTCCATCCCTCATCCTAGCGTTGAAGATGGCACGACTAGTCTTGTCTCTCTTAATGTCATGGGTGTACCTGAAGGAAAAATTTTATTTTTTGGATCAGGTTTGTTCAGATCTGATTTGACCAAGAAAAATATTTCAAAAATTTTTTCTCTTAGATCTAAATCGGATCTGATACTTTTCATATCTAACTAGATGGATCTAATAAATAAAATAATAATAAATTTAATTTAATTTAATTTATACCTTGTTGTTGGATAATCCTATTATCCTATGATGATCCTACTGATTGCTTGAGGTTCTGGATGCAGCCATGCAATTATCTGGCCTCTATCGGTATCTACTCAGGTAAGATTTGGAGATCTCCTTCTTCTCAATCTATTCTCCAAAGATCAAATCTAGATCTGATCTTGAAGATCTTCAAAATAATTTTTGAAAATCTGGTGTTCTCTTGCAGTAGTGTTGCCTTCTTCCTTTCTTGTCATCTTTCTCTTGCCTGAATCGCACCAAACTGAAGCCCAAGGCCTCTTTGGCATGGAGAGGAGAGAGAAGATTAGAGGTAGGCATGGAGAAGAGGGGAGAGGGGTGATGTGGAATGGGCAAAGAAAGAACTCTTGAAACCTAGGCGCAGACAGGATTTATATAGACCCTATTATGCCATGCAGTGCCACATCATCCCGGTCAATCACATCTCTTCGTGTAATCAGATCTAAATCTGATTGGTGGGATGATATCACCTAATTCAATTAGATGAGAGCTCCTCTCAAACATCCTTGGATGGTGCCAAGACTGATCAAAGTAGAGTCTCAGGTGCCACCTAAGTTTATTCTATGAAGCAACCTAGAGTCCCATCTATATAGAACTCCAGGCATCATCATCCTTGGGCGCACGCCTCCTTAGGCATGCACCCCCTCCCTTTCCTCCATTTAGTAGGTGGACAAAGGTCAAATCTCTCTCTTATGGGTGCATGACACATGGGTAGATGTCCAAGTGTCAAAGGATAATGTTTGACCAAAGTCAAAAGACAAGAATTAGCAGATGATGAAAAATGGCTGATATTATCTTAAATTTATCTCATAAATTAAGATAATCCTTTTCTGACCTGGACAAGCTCTAGTTAGACAAAGTAAAGGTACCTGAGTGAGTCCAAATATATTTGGCTCAGTCGAGATAACTTTTAATGATTGTTGAAGGAGAATATTAGGCTCAATCGTGTGCTAGCATGATTTTCTTGAACATAATTAAATCTTATTCAAATCAATTGAACTGGATTAGTCTAATTGATGATATTCAAATCTAAATCCTTATTTATGTGATCCAATTAGATTTAGTTTCATACGATAATGGGATATGTCATGATCTCTATCATCGACATCATTGAAACACCTTTCGATGGATCAAAACTTTTCTGATTTAGATAACTAGTATGATCGATCATCCAAATCATTCTAATTGCTCTCAAAATCTATCAGTGATATCTAGTAGTATATGATAGCAACTCATTAGAACTGAGAATGAACCTCTCAGTGTAGTTACCTGTGTGATTAAGTTTCTCTATCTTGAGCCCCGATCGGATTAGGGTTAAGGTGAACTCGTCAAACCCTAATATCCGTCATATGATTAATCATTCGATTCAAGTCCAATATGAAAACCTTAATAGAAACTCTTTCTATTATTTCACTCTGCCATGGCCATGGGCTTATGGACTTGATTCTCATGTTCATCATAGGGCTACTCCTCATCCACCGAGGTAGATAGATTTTCTATTGGTGCAATCCAATTCCTACAATGAACATGCTATAGCCAACATACACCTCAAAATTTTGAATGGCTAGGAGATCGAGTTATGGTATAGTCAGACTATAACACCCTCAAGGTGAACTATCGATGCACCTCAGATCAAAGAATCAGACACACAACTACAACTTCGAACCAATCATCGATGAGAAGGTAGACTACCTAATGACTGCTCGAGGTGATCATGCTCAGTGCCCTCATTCTTCAATGAGTATTTGTACTCTCGCTCTGGTGTCTCTACACCATAGACTCAAGACTCATCTACTATAAAGAAGCGATTGTACACCATCCTTTCGGATCAACCACCATCCTCATGATGATCCTATGGTCGGAAGCATTTTATGAGTTAATAACGAAAATTCATGTCTTAAATTTTTAACTCTTGAAAATATGAACTATCATTATCTAACTCTTGAAAATTTTTAACAATCCTAGGAAAATTCATGTCTTAAATAATGATTGGAGTGAAAAAAAAGTGGCCATAACTACATAAAGAAAAATCAAAATCTAACTAGTAAAAAATTTATTAAACCTAAAGATTTAGAATTTAATCAGAAGGTTCTTCTACTATTTTATTCAAATTGATAGCCTCTACCTCCAATTCGAGGAATTATCCTAATTTCTTAGTGGGTATTAGAATCCACATAGACTGCACACAAGTCCAACTTTGGTTGGTCAACCCATGGACATCTAAGAGTAGGTTTATAACCAATTATTTCTCTAAATAACTTCTAATAATTTAATTTTTTTTATGTTCCTAATCAGTAGGCTTTGGCCTCTACTGAAAAGATCTAGTTAGATCCAACTATTAACATGACCATACTTAGTCCGTCTAACCAATGAATGTTAAGCCCAACTTTGATTGATCAACCTAACCACCATTTAGAAATATGCGATCAAGAAATTATATTATGAATGATAATTCCATTAGCCGATAAGCACCAGACCTTTGGGCCTCCAATGATTATCCAACTAATGGATCCATTATCACTCACTTAATAGGAGGCTATGATCTAGTTATCACCATAACTATTTTATTTTTAAGAATCTAATAATTTTAGAAGACTTGGTTAATTTAATTTAGAGAAGAGAGTTAGAAGAATCAGCTAATCATGATCCTCTCATTGACTTTACCAAGTCAAATTAAGGGAGACCATTGATAGCCTGGTCTAGGAGCCCTAAATCAGTCACACTGATTTACCTAGCTAAAATGGATCAGCTCAAATTATCAAATAATTTAGTCAAAAGATAATTTCACCAAGAAGGCCAGGTAAGTGAGATCGGTGGAAGGATCTACCAAAACTTGTCTTAGATACCATCAAAAATGGCCAAGTAAGCGGGCTGTCAATTAAAGACCACCGATTTAGATTGCCAGAGTTATCTTAGACACTAACTGGTTAATTAATTTTGATTGGATCAACCTAACAGTTCATGCTAGACCGTGTAGCTAAGAATCAAGTCTATTTTGATTTTTGTTAAAGACATAGACTTGACCAACGATAACTATTGTAATTGATCTAGAGAATGCTTGACCTAATCTAAGATAACTATTAATTAGATTTAGTCAATTCTCTAATTAAATTCATTCTTTAATCTAACTTTAGATCTAATCCAATTAATGGACCTAATTTTTACTAATCCATTCATCCAAATGTCATGATTTGTGTCTTAAGATCTTCAATTCACAATCCTAGATCCTAGATAAACAACTCTTAATTCTTAATTAAGTTTTGAACGAAGGATTGGGATTCAGCATTTTAAAAATAATTTTTGTATTTATAAAATATTTTTATAATATGGTTCTACCAATCAGTTACATGTTTGATTCATAATCAATATGCAAATAATATAAACATGAATCTACTTTACATCTAATCTAAACATATTCATGTAATTCAAATTGAAATAATTTCAATTCTAATTAATCATAAATCATCTTAGATTAAATCTAACATATTTATGATCATAAAAATTAGATTAAAATATTTTTCATTAAATCATAAAATTTTTTAGATCAAATCTAAAGTTTTATGTTTAGGATTTTAGATCAGCACGTACTAGGACAATCTTTACACTGTAAGGGATAAATCTTAAAATAAGATAACCTTATAAAATTAGTCCGCATAATCTAAAATATTTATTTTTAAATTTAAATAATTTTAAATATAATAAATTATAAATTAATCTATATCATATTAAATAAATTTATGATTAATTTTAGATCTATACGAACTAGGATAATCTTTATACTATAAGGGGTAAACCTTACAGCAGGACAATCTTATAAATTAGTTCATATCTTTAATTTAATTTTAGAATTAAATATCATATTATAACTTAGATCTAATCTAAATAAATAATCTGAACATGCATAAAAATTATGTCATAAAAGTTCGAGGCTCTGATACCAATTGAAGAAAAAATCTAGGATTTCATGTAGGTATTTTGAAACTTTTTCAAAATAGATCAGCAAAAGTAATAAATTAATCATATTAATTTATTAAAAATATATAATTAAATTCTAGATCTATGATCTAATAACATGATCTATGCATGTAAATAAATCTAAAATTAAATATTAAACAAACATAATGATGTTGATCATATCAACATCAAACCGAGACTAAATCTAATCTAATGGGAGAAAGAGATCGAATCTCTTTTACCTTTTGCAAGTTGGGATCTTCAACTTATTGATCCAAGACTGAGATCATTGCTTCAAGCCATACATGCATCGGACCTCTATAAAAAAATTTACATGAAGTCTCAATCGTTGATCTAAAGTCTAGTGATTGAAAATCAGCATAGTATGCTAGCACTGCGCTATTCCTTCTTTAACGGTTAATGGTGAATCCTCTTCTTTGAATGATCTTGGACTCTCCAAGAATCAAAGAAGAGATAGGAGGATCTGAAAGAACTCTTTTTCCTCACATTTTTCTCTCAAAAAGATTGTGGAAAAGAGATCTAAGTGAAATCCTAGAGAAGACCTCTCTTCTCTCTTTCTTTTCTCTCAACAAGATACAATGGTTTGTGCCTTTATAAAGCTCAACACCCAAAGACCCATAGCATCCAAGGTTTCCATGCCCAAACACTCTCTTTGGGGCCTAAAATTTGTAGAAATTTCATACCCTTACTTCTTTTAAATAGAGAGTTATGATAGAGTCCTTGTCTAGGTCAAATATCTAGAAAGGCATATCCAAATTGAGAAATCCTAGTCACACTAAGACTTCAGTTTTAACTTGTCCAACTTATTATTTGAACCCAATTAAAATAAAACTAATGCAACCCAATTAGAGATGATCTTATTCCAACTAAGATTTTAATTAAATTAGATTAAATTAAATTTAAATCTAATTTAATTTTTAATCAAATTAAAAATTTAGTGCATATAAATCCTAATTGAATAGGAACTTGTTCTTCCTTGTAATTGACTTATCCAATAAATCAATTGAACATAATCCAATCAAATCCAAACTAAATTTAATTAAGTCTTATTTAATTAAACTTAATCTCAATTCTTTGGCTTAATCAAATTAAGTCAATTAGCAATCCAATTGCTAATCGATCCTCCTACAATACTTACACTAGGTCAAACATCAATCGTCTAAATCGTTGATCAACCATCTGATCTGATCGAGATCTTTTATGTATGTGACCCCATAGGTTCAAACCTAAACTAGTAGCATAGGAATAAATTTTTATATTAATCAAAGTGACCATCTAGCAATGATATCCGATGGTCGGATAGGTCGAATGTGTAAAGCAACACTTTTAGAACCCATGTGGATATAGTTTTCGTATAATTCATCCCCTTGACCTTGATGCTCATAGAATAACTCAGAGTTTAATTATCAACTCTGATTAGGTCATCCATATTATATTTTAAAATATCAAATCCATCTCATGGATTATTCTGGCCAAGATTTTGATAAATTAAAATATAGTGATGCATTTTCTCCAAACTCTTGAAGTAGTCAATCCCATCTTGATCACTCAACGATTTCATAAGGACTTGACTATGCTTAAAAATATTTCATTACTAAATTAAAAATTCAGATAGTTTGGCACCAAAGCATAGTGAGTTGCTTACAAGCCACCATGGTGATCTCAATTCTAAGGGATACTTATACCAATATCCCATCAGAGCAATTCTCGATAGTAGAATGCTCTGGAGTTGGTCACGTTCAGTGATGATATCTCCTTACATCTCACCTATATGTCATACCAGTATCTCCATACTTCTTGGTTAAGAGGATAACCAACCTATATGGCATCAATGACCTATATTCGATAAATATTATCATCCTAATTAATAACATATCATTTGGCTATGAACAGTTTAAGAACTAATCGATAAATTATTTTTTTATCAAAACTAAATAGTCTTAAGAACTTTAACATAATATGGAGTTCACTAGTGTTGGAAATTATGTCTCAAAGCCAATCATCAGTCTGTTGATGGTTGAGATATTGTAATTGATTTATTAATTAATAAAAATTTTTAGCATCTTTTTCATCATAAATTTACATCTTCTAATGAACTCCATTATTGTGATGAAGTTCTTAGAACTATTTAGTTTCGATAAAGAGAGGATTTATCGATTAATCCTTAAATTTGTTCACGATCAAATGATAGGCTGCTAATTAGGACGACAGCATCTATCGAGCATAGGTCACTATATGCCATATAGGTTGGTTGTCCTCTTAACCAAGGAGTATAGAGACACTGGTATGGCATACAGATGAGATATAAGGATACATCATCATTGAACGTGATCAACTCTAGAGTATTTTGCTATCGAGAATGTCTCTGATGGGATATAAGTATAAGTATCCCTTAGACCTGAGATCACCTCAGTGACTTGCAAGCAACTCACTGTGCTTTGGTATCAAACTAACCAAATTTCTAATTTAGCAATGGAAGACTTCTGGGCATAGTCAAGTATTTACGAAGTCAAAGTGTGATCAAGATGAAATTGACCACTCCAAGAGTTGGAGAAGAATGTATCACTGTATTTCAATATAGCAAAACCTTTGTCAGGATAATCCATCAGATGGATTTGATATTTTGAAATATAATGTGAACAATCTAATCAGAGTTGATAGTTGAACTCTGAGGTATCCTATGAGCATTATGGTCAAGGGGATGAATTATATGGAAACTATATCTGCATAGGTTCTAAGGATGGTGTTCTACACTTTCGATCTATCCGATCGTTTGGTATCATTACTAGATGGTCACTTTAATTGATATAAAAATTTATTTTTATGCTATCGACTTAGGTTTGGACTTATGAGGTCACATATATTAGAGTTCATATTTCGATTGGATGGTTGATCAGTGACTTAGAAGCGTTTTATAGTTAAACAATCAATACGGTTGATGTTTGACCTAGTGCAAGTATTGCAGGAGGATCGATTAGCAATTCGATTGCTAATTGACTTAATTGGATTAAGCCAGTATATTGAGATTAAGTTTAATTAAATATAATTTAATTAGATTTGATTTGGACTTGATTGGATCAAATTCAATCGATTTATTGGATAAGCCAAGTGCAAAAAAGAACTTGTCCTAGTCTAACTAGGACTTGGGTCAACCCAATTTTTTAATTTGATTAAAAAAATAAATTAAAATTAAATTTAATTTAATCTAATTTAAATAAGTTCTTAAATGGATTAGAATCTTATTTAATTAGATTGGTTTACTCTTATTTTTATTTGATTAAAAGATCTTGTTTGACCAAGTCAAAATAGGAGTCCTAGTGTGACTAGGACTCCCTATTCCTTGCGCCTCCTAGTGTGACTAGGACTCCCTATTCCTTGCACCACCTAATCCTCACGCCCCATCCCTTTCTCTTTATATTTTTATGTAAAAAATCTCCATGCCCCAAGCAATCTCATGCCTCCCTTTTCTCTTCCTTTTTATCATATGGAAATTTGTTTGATGACCAAGTCAAAAGGGGAGGTTGGTTTTGCTTTAGAATTCTATGAGATAGAATCCTAGTCAACTAAAAGACTTCCTTCCTTTCATGCCGCCACCTTCCTATTTTCTCTCTCTCTCTCATGGCATTCTTTAGCATTTGTTGCACCCTCCCTTGCTAGTCCATGGTAGAAAAGTAAGGTGGGGGCACCCAAGAGTTGGTTGTCCCAACAACCTGCCATTTGGTGACTTTCTTGTCTAGGTTTTTGATCAATCTTGGACTCTATATATCTCTTTATTTAAAAAAAAAATTATTTAAATTTTTTTAAATTATAGATATTTGAGAGGTCTCTTTTGTGTAGAAAAATTAGAAAAAAATTCATCTAGATCATGGAGATATTAAAAACACAAATGAAGGTGTCTAGAAAAAGAACAAAGAAGAAGAAAAGGATCTTCTTCTAGGGTTTTTATTCCAAATCTCTTCCTCCCTTTTTATGAGCTTTTGAGAGGTGTCTCAGTATCACAAATTTTCTTTTTTTTCTTTTGATATTTTAAAGTATCTAACTTTTAAAGAAGAAAGCATCGGATCGATCGTTGAAGAAAGATCAGCATAGTGCTAGTATACTGTGCTAATTTCCTGCATCAGAATCTCTAATCATGTTCGTGGGCTCGTGTGGATGACTCCTAGAGGTCGGACACATGTGCAGCTCATGAATTCATCCTCTAGCCTAGATCAGTAAGTTAGAACATCTAATTTGCTCAGGTAATAGATCCGATCTATTATTTTATAGCTGCATTAGATATAGTATAGATCTAGGTTGATATGATCAATCTTTTTTTTAATTTAATTTTTAGTTTTTAATTTAAATATCATATAATAATTATATAATAAGATCTTAGATCTAAAATATTTTAGATTAATTTTGATTGATTTTAATCTTTCACTGTTTGATCTTGAAAAAGTTTCAAGATCTAATCATAAAATTCTAGATCTGATCCCTACAATTGGTATCAAAGCCTAGGTTTTTATTACATAATTTTTATGCATATTTAGATTATTTTTTAGATTAGATCTAATTTATAATCTAATTATTAAATCTAAAATTAAAAAAATTTAAATCTCATGGACTGCCATAAGGTTGTCCTGCTGTAAGGTTTACCCCTTACAGTTAAAAGGTTGTCCTAGTTCATGATGATCTGACTCTAATCATAAATTTATTAGATTTAATCTAATTTTATTTATAATTTAATAGATTTAAAATAATTTTAAATCTAAAAATAAAATATTTTAGATTTCACAGACTGCCATAAGGTTATCCTGCTGTAAGATTTACCTCTTACAGTGGATAGGTTATCCTAGTACGTGCTTATCTAAAATATTGATCATAAAATTTTAGATTAGATCTAAAAAATTTTATAATCTGATTAAAAATATTTTAATCTAATTTTAATCATCATAAATATGTTAGATTTGATCTAGAAAGATTTATGATTGATTATTATTAAAATTATTTTAATTACATGAACATGTTTAGATTAGATCTAAAGTAGTTTTACATTTATTTTACTTGCATATTGATTAGAGAAGATTATCGAATGAGTTTCTATCCTCTTCGCTTTCCAAAATAGTTAGAAAAAAGGGTCTTGTTGGCCATCGCTAAATCAAACATACAACTTGGTTGGTAGAACCATGTTGTAAAAATATTTTACAAACATGAAAATCATTTTCGAAAAGCCAAATCACAATCCTTAGTCCAGAACTTAATTAAGAATTAAGAAGTTTGATTAGGTTCTAGGATTGTAAATTGAAGATCCTATGACGAATCATAATACATTGGGTTAATGGGTTAGTGGGGATTAAGTCCATTAATTGAATTAGACCTATGGTTGGATTAAAGAATGGACTTAATTAGAGAATTGATTAAATCTAATCAATTATTGTCTTAGATTAGGTCAAAAATTCTCTATATCAATTACAGTAGTTATAGTTGGTCAAGTTTATATCTTTAACAAAAACCAAATGGACTTGATTCTTGGCTAAGAGATCAAGATTGAACTATTTGGTTGATCTAACCAAGATTAATTAAACTAATTAATGTCTAAGGTAAGTTTGGCACATACGACTGGTAGTTTTTAATTGACAGCCTGCTTACCTGACCATTTTTTATGATGTCTAAGGCAAGCTTTGGCAGACCCTTCCACCAATCTCACTTAGCTGGCCTTCTTGGTGAGATTAAGTTTTGATCAAATCACTTGATAATTTGAGTTGACCCATGTCAGCTAGGTAAATCAGTGTGACTAATTTAGGTGCTCCTAGATCAGCCTGTTAGTGGTCTCCCTTAAGCTGACTTGGTGAAGCCAGTGGGAGGATCATGATAAGCTGGTTAATCTGACCTACTCACTTCTATAAATAAATTCTCTAAAATTATTAGATCTCTAAAATAAAATAGTTATATGATAACTGGATCATAGCCTTCCATTAAAGTGGATGATAATGGATCCATCATTTGGATAATCATTGGAGGCCCAAAGGCCTGGTGCTTATCGGTTGATGGAATTATCATTCATTATATGATCTTTTGGATACATCTTTCTAAATGGTGGTCAGATGGGCCAACAAAAATTGGACCTGATCATTCATTGGTTGGATAGGCCAAGTATGGTCATGTTAATGATTGGACCTAACTGGATCCATTTCTGAGAAGGCAAAAGCCAATTGATCAAGGCCTGGGGCAAAATTTAATTACTAAAAATTATTTGAAGAAATAATTGATTATGAATCTATCCTTAGATGTACATAGATGGGCCAACCAAAGTTGGACTTGTGTACGGTCTATGTGAATTCTAGTACCTACTAAAAAATTAAGATAATTTTTTGAATTGAAGATAGAGACTATCAATTCGAATAAAAAAGTGGAAGATCCTTTTGATTAAAGTCTAAATCTCTAGGTTTAATAAATTAATTACTAATTAGATTATATTTTTTTTGTATAGATATGGCCACTTTTCTATCGCTTCAATCATTGTTGGATAATGATAAGTTGATGGGATCCAACTTCGATAGTTAGTATGGAAAGTTGAAGATTATCCTGGAGCATGAATGGATCCTATATGTGCTGACGGATCCTACACCTGAGGAGTCAGCTGTCAATGCACATGAAATAGTTAGAGACACTTATCAGAAGTGGCTCAGTGATTGAACCACAGTGCGCTGCATTATACTGGCTGTGATAAGCAATGAGTTTAGTCACAAGTTTGAGATAGCTCAGTCAAATAAAATGCTCTATGTGTTGGAGGATTCTTTTGGCACACCCGATGATGTTGAGAGGCACAAGACTAGTTTTACCATCTTCAACACCAGAATGCGGGATGGAGCCTCTGTCACTAATCATGTCCTATACATGATCAAGCTGATAGAGCGTTTGAACAAGCTCGGCTTTTTCTTGCACAAATAACTTGAAAAAGATGTAATAATGAACTCGCTATCCAAGTCTTATCTCTCATTCCTTACACATTATAGAATGTCAAAGCCTGAAGTTGACTACCATGGATTACTAGGGTTACTTCAGAACTTTGAGAAGGATCACCAGCTTCACAAAGAGTCTGTGAACTTAGTGGGAGGTTTGTCTTCTGGTTCTTGACCCTTTGAAAAATGAAAGAAGAACAAAAAGAAGAAAGCCAAGAAGGTGCATGTTCAGGCTAAGACATATGTGCAGGCTCAGACCCAAAAAAACCAAGCCCAATAAGAGTCAAGTCGAATGCTTCTTCTATAAGAAGTGAGGGTACTGGAAGAGAAACTGTCCTTAGTATATTACCTCCCTGGACCCGAACAGGCAGAGGAAGAAGCAAGCTATTACTGGGCAAGGTATTTATATGATAACTCCTTATAATTTCTCTATGTGTGATATTACTGATTAGGTATTGGATACCAAAAGTTCTTATCATATTTATAATTCGTTGTAGGGGTTGCAAGTCAGTAGAAGATTTGAGCAAGAAAAAAGATTTCTGAACGTTGGAGATGGAAGATCAGTTCTAATTCTAGCTTTAGAAATTTTGAAACTTATATTTGAATCTCATATCATTGTTCTTAGTGATTGTCATTTCTGTTCTAGTTTCTTTTTAAATATCATTTCTGTAGGCCTTTTGGCCATGAACAATTATGAAATTTTAATAAAAAAATAAATTTATAATGTCATTGTGAATGGTATTACTGCTTTCTATGGATAATTGAATAATGATGTATATATGTTATCATAACCTGTTAATGTATTCTATTCAACTGGCAAACATCCTAAATTAGATAATGTGACAGATATCTATTTATGACACTATAGGCTGGGTCATATAAACAAGAATAGGATAAGCAGGTTGGCTCAAGAGGGTATCCTCGAACTTAGTGATTATGAATTGCTTCTAACCTATGAATCTTGTCTTCTTGGTAAAATGACTAAGTCATCTTTTATTGAAAAAGGTGAGAGAGATACTGAACTCTTAGGACTAGTACATATTAATGTATGTGAACCAATGATTACTAGTGCCAAAGGTGGATATGTCTACTTCATCACTTTCATAAATGATCTATCCATATTTGGATATCTCTATCTGATGAAACATAAGTCAAATTCATTTGAAATGTTAAGTAAAGTAGAAAAATAAACTAAAAAGAGTGTTAAAACTCTTCGATCTGATCGAGAAGGAGAATACCTTTTTGATGAATTTCTCACATATCTAAAAGAGAATGGGATTCTCTTCTAATGGACTCCTTCAGAAACACCACAGCATAATGTTGTATCTGAAAGGAAGAATCGAACTCTCTTAGACATGATCCGATTCATGATGAATTTTGTCAGCTTGTCGATATCTCTCTGAGGATTTGCACTCGAATCGACTTGCTATCTTTTAAATAGGGTTCCGAGTAAATCTGTGGTTAAAACTCTATATGAGACATGGACAAGATATAAGCCAGCACTTTCACACCTCTAGGTCTGAGGGTGTCCGACTTATGTCAAATGGTTAATTACAGATAAACTTGGATCTAGGTCTGATAAGTGCACATTTATAGGATACCCAAAAGAGACCAAAGGATACTATTTCTACCATGCTGATGAACAAAAGATGTTCATCAGTCTTAGGGCAACCATTTTGAAAAAAAAGTTTCTTAGTGAAGAAACTGTTGCCTCTAAGGTTGAACTTGATGAAGTTCGACAGGTAGAAAGTCTGACATAAAATGTTGAATCTAAGTCAAATTTGATCAGATCAGATTCGAAGCCTAGTGAATCTGCACCATTAAGGCAATCTGATAGAGTACCATGCCATCCAAATAGATACTATGAATTCTTGATCTAAGATGGTGATCTCATTGAACTCGATGAAAATGATGAGGACCCAATCACTTATATAGATACGATGTAGAGATCCAACTCTGAGAAATGGCTAGAAGCCATGAGATCCGAAATGGATTTCATGAAGGTCAATAATGTATAGACATTAGTTGACCCATCTGAAGGGGTTAAACCCATTGGGTGTAAATAGATATTCAAAAGAAAAAAAGGCATAGACGGAAAGGTGGAGATCTATAAAGCCCATCTGATTGCCAAGGAGTATCGTCAACATTATAGTATTGACTATGATGAGATATTCTCTCCAGTGGCAATGTCAAATCCATTCGGATAATGCTTGCAATAGCTGCCCACCTATATTATGAGATCTGACAGATGGATGTGAAGATGGCTTTCCTAAATGGAGAGCTAATCGAAGCGGTGTATATGATACAACCTAAGGGATTCACATCCACAGATGAGTCCAAGATATGCAGGCTTCAGAGATCCATTTATGGATTAAAGCAAGCATCTCGAAGTTGGAACATGCATTTTGATAAAGTGATCAAAACGTATGGCTTCGTTAAGAATGGAGAAGAATCCTATTTTACAAATGGGCAAATGGTCCAGCAGTGGTATTTCTTATTTTGTATGTGGATAACATTCTCTTAATCGAAAATGACATTCCTGCACTACAAAGAATAAAAGTTTGGTTGTCATCATAGTTCTCCATGAAGGACTTGAGTTAAGCATTCTACATCCTAGGGATGAAGATCTATAGGGATAGATTTAAAAGGATGCTTGGTATATCCCAGTCCATGTATATAGAAACTAGGCTGAAGAGGTTCGATATGGAGAATTCAAAAAAGGACTATCTCCTGATAGGCCAAAAAATTTCTCTCTCTAAGAAGGATTGTCCAACAACTCCTGAAGAGAAAGAGCATATGAGTAGAATCACATATGCTTCGATAGTAGAGTCTATTATGTATGCAATGATATGTAAGAGATCAGATGTAGCATACTCACTAGGAGTAGTGAATAGATACCAGTCTGACCCTGGAGAAAATTATTGGAAGGTGGTTAAAACCATCCTTAAGTATTTGAGAAATACTAAGGACCAATGGTTGATTTATGATGAGTCAGATCTAAAACTTATGGGGTTTACAAAGTCTAACTTTCAATCTGACCATGATGATAGTAAAAGTATGCCGGGGTATATCTTTACTCTAAATGGTAGAGCCATCTACTAGAAAAGTTTCAAGCAGTATACAGTAGCTGATTCTGTTTATGAAGTAGAGTACATAGTAGCATCAGATGCAGCAAAGAAAGCTGTGTGACTGAGAAAGTTCATCACTGAGCTCGGAGTAGCATCCTTCATTAATGATCCAGTCCTGCTCTACTACAATAGCACTGGTGCCATAGCTCAAGCAAAGAAACTGAAGGCACACCAGCAGACAAAACACATTTTGTACCCTTTCATTTGGTCTGTGAGATCATGGATCATGGTGACATCGACCTTCAGAAGATTGATAGAAAGAAGAACCTAGATGACCCCTTCACCAAAGCTCTAACAATCAAGGAGTTCGACAAATATAAGTCGAAGATGAGTATTAGATACTATGCCGAGTGACTTTAGGATAAGTGAAAGTTGTTGAAAATTATGTTTCAAAGCCACTCGTCAGTCTATTGATGGTTGAGATATTATAATTAATTTATTAATTAATAAAAATTTTTTGACATCTTTTTCATCATAAATTTACATTTTCTAATAAACTTCATTGTTGTAATAAAGTTCTTGTTAGATATGTATGCCCTAGAAGCTAGAATTGGCTAATACTTACAATACACATCTAAGGACAAAATTATAATTTTAATTATAAATAATAAAATAGATTATTTTTTATCATAGTGTGTATTTGAAAGTTTCTATGATACATCCCTTAAGTTAATTGTAATGATAGTTTATATTTTCAAGAGTTGAAAATTTAAGACATGAATTTTTATTATTAACTCATAAAATGCTCCGGATCGTAGGATCGTCATGAAAATGATGAATGATTCAAAAGGTTGATGTACGAACGCTTTTTTACGATAGATGAGTCTTGAGTCTACAGTATAGAAACATCGGAGCGAAAGTATAGATACTCGTTAGAGAATGAGGGCACTGAGTATGACCATCTCGAGCTGTCATCAGGAAGTCTACCTTCTTGTCAATGACCGACTCGAAGCTGCAGTGGTGTGTCTGGTTCTTTGATCTGGGGTGTATCGATAGTTCATCTTGAGGGTGTTATAGTTTGACTACACCATAACTCGGTCTCCTAGCCATTTAGAATCCTGAGGTGTATGTTGGCTATAGCATATTCATTATAAAAATTGGATTGCACCGATAGGAGATCTATCTACCTCAGTAGATGAGAAGCAATCCTATGATGATCATGAGAATCAAGTCCATAAGCCCATGGCCATGGTAGAGTGAAATGATAGAAAGAGTTTCTATTAGAGTTTTCACATTGGACTTGAATCGAATGATTAATTCATATGACGAAAATTAGGGTTTGATGAGATTACCGTAACCCTAATTCGATCGGGGCTCAAGATGAAGAAACTTAATCACACAGGTAACTAGATCGAAGAGATTCATTTTTAGTTCTGATGGATTTTCCACCATATGCTGCTAGGTGTCATTGGTAGATTTTGGGAGCAATTAGAATGATTTGGATGATCAATCATACTAGTTGTCTAAATCAAAAAAGTTCTGATCCATCGGAAGGTGTTTCGATGATGTCGATGATAGAGATCATGATATATCCCATTACCATATGAAATTAAACCTAACTAGATCACACAAATAAGGGTTTGGATCTGGATATCATCAATTGGACTAACCTAGTTCAATTGATTTGAATAAGATTCAATTAGATTCAAAGAAATCATGCTAGCATATGATTGAGCCTGATATTTCTCCTTCAATAATTATTAAAAATTATCTCGACTGAGCCAAATATATTTGGACTCACTCAAAAATCTTTACTTGGTCTGATTGAAGCTTGTCTAGGTCAGAAAAGGGTTGTCTTAATTTATAAGATAAATTTGAGACAACACCTGCCATTTTTCGTCACGTACTAAATCTTATTTTTTGACTTTGGTCAAATATTGACTTTTGACACTTAGACATCTGCCATATGTCATGTACCCATAGGAGAGTAGATGGAGCTTTGTCCCTCTGCTAAAAAGAGGAAAAGGAGGGGGCGCATGCCTAGGGAGGCATGCACCCAAAGCGGATAAAGATTGGAGTCCCATATGGATGGAACTCCAATTGCTTCACGCTCTCTACATGGATGGCACCAAAGACTCTTCTTTGACTAGTCTTGGCGCCACCTAAGGAGGTTTGTAAGGGACTCTAATCTGAATGGATCAGATGATGTCATCCCATCAATCAAATTTAGATCTGATTACATAAAGAGCCGTGATTGGCTAGGATGATGTGGCACTGCATGGCGCAGCAGGGTCTATATAAATCCTGTCTGCACCAAAGATTTAGAGCTTCTACCCTTTGCCCATGCCACATAGCCCCTCTCTCTTCTTCTCCATGCCTCTTTCAGATTCTCTCTCTCCTCTCCATGCCTAAAAATTTTGGGCTTCAGTTTGGTGCGATCCAAGCAAGAGAAAGGCGATAAGAAAGCAAGAAGGCAGCATTGCTGCAAGAGACAACACCCAATCTTCAAAAGATATTTTGAAGATCTTCAAGATCAGATCCAGATCTGATCTTTGGAGTACAGATTGAGAAGGAGAAGATCTCTAGATCTAGCTTGAGTGGATATCGATAGAGGCCAGACACTTGCGTGGCTACATCCAGAACCTCAGGCAAACATCGGGATCATCATAAGATAATGGGATTACCCATAACAAGATAGAATTTAATTAGAATCAATTTATTTTATTTTATTTTATTTTATTAAATTAATAAAATCAAATTTAAAGAGTCTTAAATTTAATTTGGATCTAAGAAAAAATTTTTAAAATATCCTTCTTGATCTAATCAAATCTGAACAAACCTGACATGGGAAATAAGGATATTTTCTTCAATTGGTATCAGAGCCAGATTCCAAAATTATTTAGATCTAATTTTAATATAATTTTAATTTAATAATTAGATAATTTTAGATGTCACATTAGATATGATTAGATCTAAAATTAGAGATTAAGAAAATTAAATAATCTAGATCTAAGATGTATGAGATGTATGACTAGACTAGAAATAGAATTATTCTATGTATATTTCTAGGATGATTATAGTTTTAATTTGATTAACTATGATTTTAGATCTATTTATTTATTATTTTTTGATATTATAAATATTATAATTAGATTTAAAAATAAAAAATAAATTTATTTAATTTTGTTCATATGAGATATGATAGATGTATGTTTAGACTAGTTGTAGAATAACTCTACAAAGTTATCTAGAATAAATTTAATTTGATATGATCAAATATAAATTTTATTTTTTAGATGTTTATGAGATAATTTAGATCTAAAAACATGCATGATATGATACATGAGGTGTATGCAAAATATGTTTTTAAGTTAGATCAATTTTATATATGTGATATATATATAGATCTAACTAGTTTTGTAGATTCATCATATTTTTGATTAAGGCATTCCCCTTGGCCGTCCGATCATACGAATAAAGAAGAATTTAAAGATTCTTTCCTTTCATTCGATGGGGTGTTCTTATGATGTGTAGGGATGCTGCTTGTTCATCCTTAATCAAAAATCAAAAAAAATCAAAAACTTATTTTCTACAAAATTCTAAGATTTTATTTACATATTTATGAACCCTAAACTTAATTAAGAATTAAGATTATGAAATATATTAGATCTAAAATTAAGAATTTTTAGATCTAAGATATATTCATAAAATTGGGTTTGGATTTGGATAGCTTAATTAGGTCTAGCGGTTGATCAAATCGAATCAAGAGTTGGTTAGATGAGATCAAGAGTGCTTAAATTGACCAGCCTAATAGAATTAAGTCTAGATCAAGGTCGAGTCACATAAGTGATCGATCAAGTTAAGACCTAATTAGGCTCAGTGGTTAGAGTCTGGATTGTAGGCTAATTCGATTGGTTTTGGCTCAACAATTTGGTGTCTAAGATAAGTTTGGCAGATACGATCGACTGATTTTTAATTGAGAGCTACTCGACTCGAATGCGTTCTTATCGAGTTAATGGCATATCCCTTCCATTGATCTCACTTACCTGGTCATATTTGTCGGCTCGGTCCTGATCTGAGATGGCTAATAATTTGAGCTAATCCATGCCACTAGGTTAGTCATAATGGTTATGACTATGTCAAGTCAAGTTTAAAGAGATCTAAATCAAATCTTTCTAAGAAAATATTAAGCTAAGATCTTCCACCATTGTAGATGTGCAGGCCTTTTTCGGAGTTGATTATTCTCGACTAATTATAGTGGTTCAGTTGCACTGAGAAGATGCAACCATGTCTATTAGGCATTGGATGCTATGGACTGGAGGATGGATTGGGCTCAATATTTTGGATACGATGAAAAATCCAATTAGGAATCCAATTTGTGCAAATGGTAGGTCTAACTTAACTAAGGAGTTAATCAATATTTCAAGCATGATGAGATTCATGAATTAGAGCATGGGTGCACCATAATTAGAGAATCATTGGACAAGAGTTGTTCACTCATTGGCTAATCCATCACCAATAACTATTAGGTGAGATGATGAGTCAGTTGGTGGGATTGCACCACCTACTAGAAATTATTAATCATGAAGATTTTTGCATCTCTATAGAGGGAGTGTAGGGATCTAAGAAAATAATGGAAGCTAATTTATTTAAAAATCAAATCTCTAAACAAATTGATCAAGTCTTAATTATAAAATCTAATTAGAAACTTTTACTCTCTACAGAAAAATATCTGCGTCCAACCCACTAGCCCGTATCCTGGACACCCATAGACTGACCAGATCTAATTACAAAAATTGGCTCTAGAACTTTAAAATTATTTTGGATTTTGAGAAGTTAACTCATGTATTAGACCAAGATCCCCCCATCTTACCAGCCCATCCATCCGTTGAACAAAGAAAACTTTTAACAAATGGACGGATGAAGATAATAAGGTCAGATACTATATATTGGGCTCGATATCTAATGAGCTTCAGCACCAACATGAAGATATCAAGACTGTTCGTTAAATGTTGGCTCACCTACAAGAGTTGTTTGGTGAACAAAATCGTGCAGCCAAATATCAGATCACTAAATAACTTTTTATGGCTAAAATACGTGATGGGCAGTCAGTCCAAGATCATTGTCTGATAATGATCAAGGACTTGGAAGAACTTGAGAAGCTTGAAGTAAAGTTAGACCAAGAACTACAGAATGACATAATTCTGCAATCCTTGACTGATGCGTATGGGCAGTTCATCATGAACTACTATATGCATAAACTTCAGAGTACTCTAGTCAAACTAATAAACATGCTGGTTACTGCTAAGCTTTCTATGAAAGATTCTAAAGACTCAGTACTTGCTATGGAATGGACTTCTTCTAAGAGAAAGTCTTTTGAAAAGAAGAAGAAGTCTGTGAAAAGACAAAAGATGGAAGATAAAAAGAAGAAGAAGAAGGCAAAGCTGAAGAAGAAGACCGCTAACAAAAAAAAGTATTTTCATTATAACACAGACGATCACTGAAAGCGGAACTACCTTATATACCTAGCCACCTTGAAGAATAAGAAGGAGATAGATCCTTCTAGAGGTATGCTCGTTATTGAATCTAACCTTACGATTTCTTCTGTATCCAGTTAGGTGCTTGACTCTGGTTCTAGTGCTCATTTGTATACTTTCATGCAGGATTTTAAGGATAGCAGGAGGCTGAGGGATGGTGAAATGATCCTACGATTCAAAAATAGAGCAAGAGTTGCTGCTGTAGCCATGAGAACCTACCCTCTTCGATTACCGTCTGGCTTAGATTTAGTACTTAGGGATTGTTACTATGTGCCTATTGCAAGCAGGAATTTGATTTCTATTTCATGTTTAGCACAAGAAGGCTATGTAATTAGTTTTCTTAAGGACCATTGTAATATTCTTTATGAAAGAAATAAAATTATAAATGGTTTTTTCATTAACGGTCTCTATCAGTTACATATTGATGTATCTATCTTTAATATCGAGCAAAATGTGAATGCCATAAGATCAAAACGATCTAGGGATAGTCCAAATGATAGATATCTATGGCACCTAAGGCTAGGTCATATAGCAAAAGATAGGATTAATAAATTGAAAAAAATCGGGCTATTGAGTCCGTTGACTTTCGAATCATATCTAATTTGTGAATCATATCTTCATGGCAAAATGACTAAGCTCCCTTTTATGGAACATAGAGAAAGGGCCATAGATCTACCTGCTCTAATACATACTGATGTGTGCGGCCCATTTGATGTGCCGACTAGAGGCAACTTTGTCTACTTCATAACCTTTACCGATGATTTATCTCGGTATGGGTACGTATATCTTATGAGACATAAGTCTGAAGCTTTTGAAAAATTTAAGAAATTTAGATATGAAGTAAGAAAGCAAACTAAAAAAATTATTAAGATTCTTCGATCAGATTGAGGAGGTGAATACCTTAGTCGGGAATTTCTTGACTATCTCAAGCAAAATGGCATAATCTCTCGATGGACTTTTCCTGGAATACCTCAACTCAACAAAATTTCAGAATGGAGGAATCAACCCCTATTAGATATGGTCCAATCCATGATGAGCTTCACAGACCTTCCTAATTTTCTTTGGGAACATAATCTGTTAAATGCTATATATACTGAATAGGATTCTCTCTAAAATCGTTCCTACCACATCATATGAGATATGGCATGGTAAGAAACCAAGTCTGAGTCATCTTAGAATTTGGGGTTATTTGGCTCATATCAAAAGACAACAAGTAGACAAGTTAGAGTATAGATCCTTTAGAGCTCGATTTATAGGATATCCTAAAGAGTCATTAGGATATTATTTCTACATTCCAGAAGACCATAATGTGATTGTGAGTTGGCATGCCATCTTTCTTAAAAAATAGTTTATTCAAAATAGTGGCATTGGAAAGTAGATCAAGATTGAGGAGAAAGTCTCACAAAAGCAACAAACTAAGGATCCCATGGAACCAAATTAGATTGAGCCAATACAATCACTACCTCCTCTACCTCGTAGATCGAAAAAAAATTTTCATCCTTCTGAGAGGTACTTAGGTACTATTTCAGAGAAAGTAGAAAAAATATCCCTCGTAGGTAATGGGGTTCATGGTGATAATCCCAAAACCTATGATGAGGCGATATCAGATATCAACTATGAGAAATGGTTAGAGACAATGAAGTCAGAAATTGACTCGATGCACTCAAACCAAGTCTAAATCTTGGTAGATCCACCAGAAGATATAGTACCTATTAGGTGTAAATGGATATACAAGAGAAAGATTGGTACAGATGAGAATGTGGAGACATTCAAATCTAGATTAGTGACGAAAGAGTATAGTCAATGTAAAGGCATTGACTATCAGGATACCTTTTTGTCAGTAGCTATGCTAAAGTCCATCCGCACATTGCTTGCTGTTGTAGCCTATTTCGATTACGAAATATGATAAATGGATGTGAAAATGGCATTCCTAAATGAATACCTTGAGAAAGATATCTATATGGAATAGCTGCTAGGTTTTACATCTAGTGATGCTGATCATAGAGTATGCAAGCTGCAAAGATCCATATATGGACTTAAGCAAGCATCTCGGAGCTGGAATACTCATTTTAATGATGTGATCAAATTATTTAGTTTCATCAAAAATGAGGAGAAACCATGTATTTTCAAAAAGATCAGTGGGAGTGCTATTGTCTTCCTCGTACTGTACGTGGATGATATCCTCCTTATTGAAAATGATATTCCCATGTTGACCATAGTTAAAATATGATTATCAAAAAAATTCACCATGAAAGACCTATGAGATGCATCCTCCATTCTAGGAATTAAGGTCTATAGAGATAGACCGAATAGAATGCTAGGTCTTTCACAGAAGATGTACATAGAGGAAGTGCTAAAGAGGTTTAGCATAGAAAACTCCAAGAGGAATTTGGTATCCTTCAGATATGGCATTCATCTCTCCAAGAAGATGTGCCCTAGCACACCTGAGGAGATAGAATGCATGAGCAATATCCCTTATTCTTCAGTAATAGGGAGCCTCATGTATACCATGTTATGTACACAACCTGATATAGCCCATGTTGTGAGTGTCACAAGTAGATATCAGTCGAATCTAGGTGAAGAACACTAGACTTCTATGAAATATATCCTTAAGTACTTGAGAAGAACTAAGGATATGTTGTTGATTTTTGGTAATGGAGAACTCTAAGTACAGAGATATATAGATTTGAATTTTATGTTCGATATAGATGATCAAAAGTCGACATCTAGAAGTCTATTTGTATGTAATGGTGGTGCTGTCAGTTAGAAGAATTCCAAGCTGACAGTGATAGTAGATTCCACCATGGAAGCAGAGTATATCACTGCGTCAAAAGCTATGAAAGAGGCATTCTGGTATAAAAAATTTATCATAGAAATTAGGGTGATGCCATCAGATGCCATTCCTCTCTACTGCAACAACAATGACGCCATAGCCCTTGCTAAAGAGCCGAGGTCTCACCAGAAATCCAAGCACATCGAGCGGCAATATCACCTCATCTGCGATTATCTCGAGAAGGATTATGTCGAGGTCAAAAGAGTCAACTCCACAGACAATGTAGCAAACCCACTCACAAAATCGTTGGGCCAATAGAAGATCGAAACCCACCTTGAGAAGATGGGACTTTGATTTGTAGCCAATTGGCTTTAGGTCAAGTAGAAGTTTGTTAGATATGTATGCCCTAGAAGCCAAAATTGGCTAACACTTGTAATACACATCTAAGAACAAAATTATAATTTTAACTATAAATAATAAAATAAATTATTTTCTATCATAGTGTGTATTTAAAAGTATCTATGATACATCCCTTGAGTTAATAGTAATGATAGTTCATATTTTCAAGAGTTGAAAATTTAAGACATGAATTTTCATTATTAACATATAAAATACTCCCGACCATAGGATCATCATGAGGATGGTGAATGATCCAAAAGGTTGGTGTACGATCATTTTTTTAGGATAGATGAGTCTTGAGTCTACGGTGTAGAGACACCAAAGTGAGAGTATGGTACTCATTAGAAAATGATGGCACTGAGCGTGACTAACTCGAGCAATCATCAGAAAGTCTACCTTCTCATCAATGACTGGCTCGAAGCTACAGTGGTGTGTCTGGTTCTTTGATCTGAGGTGCATCGATAGTTCATCTTGAGCATGTTATGGTTTGGCTACACCATAACTTGGTCTCCTAGCCATTCGAAATTCTGAGGTGTATGTTGGCTATAACATGTTTATTGTAGGAATTAGATTGCACCGATAGAGGATCTATCTATCTTGGTAGATGAGGAGCAACCCTATGATGATCATGAGAATCAAGTCCATAAGCCCATGGCCATGGTAGAGTGAAATGATAGAAAAAGTTTCTATTAGAGTTTTCACATCAGACTTGAATCAAATGATTAATTCATATGATGGAAATTACGATTTGATGAGATCACCTTAACCCTAATCCGAACGGAACTTAAGATGGAGGAAATTAATTATGCAGGTAACTGCACTGAGAGGTTCATTTTTAGTTCTGATGGGTTGCCACCATATGCTGTCAGATGTCACTGATGGATTTTAGGAGTAATTAGAATAATTTGGATGATCAATCATACTAGTTGTCTGAATTAGAAAAGTTCTGATCCATCGAAAGGTGTTTCGATGATGGCAATGATAGAGATCATGACATATCCCATTATCATTCGGAACTGAACCTAACTTGATCACACAAATAAGGGTTTGGATCTAGATATCATCAATTAGACTAATCCAATTCAATTGATTTGAATAAGATTCAATTAGGTTCAAGAAAATTGTGCTAGCACATAATTGAATCTGATATTCTCCTTCAACAATCATTAAAAGTTGTCTCGACAGAGTCAAATATGTTTGGACTCACTCAAAAACCTTTACTTGATCTGATTGGAGCTTGTCCAGATCAAAAAAGGATTGTCTTAATTTATAAGATAAATTTGAGACAACACTAGCCATTTTTCGTCACTTGCTAAATCTTGTTCTTTGACTTTGGTCAAACATTGACTTTTGACACTTAGACATCTACCCATATGTCATGCATCCATAGAAGAGTAGATGGGGCTTTGTCCTCCTACTAAAAGGAGGAAAGGGAGGGGGTGAATACCTAAGGAGGCGTGCGCCCAAAGAGGATAAAGATTGGAGTCACATATGGATGGGACTCTAGTTGCTTCATGCTCTCTACTTGGGTGGCGCCAAATACACTTCTTTGATCAGTCTTGATGCCACCTAAGGAGGTTTGTGAGGGACACTAATCTGATTGGATCAAATGATTGAAGGGAAATCCTGATTTCCCGGTCCAGGTTCGTCCAGATCTGATTAGATCAAGAGATATATTTCAAAAATTTTCTCTTGATCTCAATCAGATCTTGATATGTTTCAGATCTGATTCTTATTATTTTAATAAATAAAATAAAATAAGATAAATTAAATCAAATTTAATTTACCTGATTTGGGTAATCCTATTACCCTGTAGATGATCCTGATTGCAGCGGAAGGTTCTGGATCTTAGCCACGCAAGCGCCTGGCCTCTACCGGTATCCACTCGGGTTGGATCTGGAGATCCTCTTCTTCTCTATCACACCTCCAAAAATCAGATCTGGATCTGATCTGGAGGATCTTCAAAACTCTTTTGAAGATCTGCAGTCGTCCTTTTGCAGCAGCGCAGCCTTCTTGCTTTTGATCGCCTTTCCTTGATCTGAATCGCACCAACCAAAGTCCAAAACACCTTTTGGACGTGGAGAGCAAGGGGAGAAGAGACTATGGCATGGAGAAGGAGGGGAGAGGCAGCCTTGGGGCGTGTCTAATAGCATTGGAATTAGGGTTGGGCGCAGGGTCTTATTTATAGACCTCTTGTGATCCAACTCCTCTTCCTCTCAACCAATCACAACCCTTTGTGAAATCAGATCTAAATCTGATTGGTTGGAATAGAGACCCCTGGATTCCTCCTTAGAGGGTGCCTAAGACCAGTCAAACTGGATTCTTAGTAGAACTCTGATTGGAATCCAAAAGGGAGGTGGAGTCCTTGTCCAACAAGGACTCCTAGGCGCCTCCTACTTGGGCTCACGCCACCCTTGGCGTGCGCCCTTCTCCTTGCCAGGTTCTGGCAGGGGGACAGGCCCCCACCAGCTCTCCAATAGGTGCATGACATGTGGTCAAAAGTCAAAGGGTCAATGGTCAACGTTTGACCAGTCAAAGGTAGACTTTTGACCAAAGTCAAAGAACAAGAAATGGCAGGTGACCAAAAATGGCAGGTAATGTCTTACAAATAAGACAACCTATTCTGACTTGGACAACCTCCAGTCAGACCATATGAAGGCCTCTGATTGAGCACAAACTCCTTTGGCTCAGTCAGGACAACTTATTTATGATAGTAAAAGAAGAACGTTAGGTTCAATCGAGTGCTAGCACGATTTCCTTGAACCTAATTGAATCTCATTCAGATCAATTGAACTAGATCAGTTCAATTGATGATCACCAGATTCAAACCCTTGTTTGTGTGACCCAGTTAGGTTCAGTTCTGTATGGTAATGGGATATGTCATGATCTCTATCATAGACATCATCGAAACTCCTTTCGATGGATCAGAACTCTTCTGATTCGAACAGCTAGAATGATCGATCATCTAAATCATTCTAATTGCTCCCAAAATCCACCAGTGACACCTAGCAGTATATGGTGGCAACCCATCAGAGCTGAATGCGAACCTCTTGGTGCAGCTACCTGTGTGATTAAGTTCTTCTATCTTGAGCCCCGATCAGATTAGGGTTAAGGTGAACTCGTCAAACCCTAGTCTCTGTCATATGATGTAATCATTCGATTCGAGTCCAATGTGAAAATCTAAATAGAAACTCTTTCTATTATTTCACTCTACCATGGCCATGGATTTCTGGACTTGATTCTCATGATCATCATAGGGCTACTCCTCTACCACCGAGGTAGATAGATTCCCATCTTGATGCAATCCAGTTCCTACAATGAACATGCTATAGCCAACATACACCTCAGGGTTCCATATGGCTAGGAGACCGAGTAATGGTGTAGTCAAACTATAACACCCTCAAGGTGAACTGCCGATGCATCTCAGGTCAAAGAACCAGACACACTACTGCAGCATCGAGTCAGTCATTGACGAGAAGGTAGACTCCCTAATGACTACTCGAGGTGGTCACGCTCAGTGCCCTCGTTCTCTAACGAGTACCTGTACTCTCGCTCCGGTGTCTCCACACCGTAGACTCAAGACTCATCTACTAAAGAGAAGCGATCGTACACCAACCTTCCGGATCAATCACCATCCTCGTGATGATCCTATGGTCGGGAGCTGTTTATGAGTTAATAATGATTATTCATGTCTTAAATTTTCAACTCTTGAAAATATGAATTATCATTACCATTAACTCAAAGGATGTATCACAGACACTAAATACACATGTGTGATAGAAAATAACCCATTTCATTAATTATAGTCAAAATTATAATTTTGCCCCTAGAAGTGTATTACAAGTGTCAGCCAATTCTGGCTTCTAGGGCACATATATCTAACAATCTCCCACTTGTCCTAAAGCCAATTGGCTACAAGTCTAAGTCCCATCTTCTCAAGGTGGGCTTCGATCTTCTGCTGGCCCAACGGCTTTGTAAGTGGGTCTGCCACATTATCTGCGGAGTTGACTCTCTTGACCTCAACGTAACCTTTCTCAAGGTAATCGCGGATGAGATGATATCGCCGCTCAATGTGCTTGGACTTCTGGTGAGACCTCGGCTCCTTAGCAAGGGCTATGGCGCCATTGTTGTCGCAGTAAAGAGGAATGGCATCTGATGGCATTACTCCAATTTCTGCAGCAAACTTCTTGTACCAGAATGCTTCCTTTGCAGCCTCTGATGCAGCTATATATTCTGCTTCCATGGTGGAATCTGCTATCACAGTTTGCTTGGAACTCTTCCAGCTGACAGCTCCACCATTGCACACAAACAGACTTCCAGATGTCGACTTTCGATCATCTATATCGGACATGAAGTCCGAGTCTGTGTATCCCTGAACTTGGAGTTCTCCATTACCAAAGACCAACATCATATCCTTAGTTCTTCTCAAGTACTTAAGGATACATTTCACAGAAGTCCAGTGTTCTTCACCTGGATTTGACTGATATCTGCTTGTGACACTCACAGCATGGGCTATATCAGGTCGTGTACATAGCATGGCATACATGAGGCTCCCTATTGCAGAAGCATAAGGGATCTTGCTCATGCGTTCTATTTCCTCAGGTGTGCTGGGGCACATCTTCTTGGAAAGATGAATACCATGTCTGAAGGGTATTAATCCCCTCTTAGAGTTTTCCATACTAAACCTCTTTAGTACTTCCTCTATGTACATCTTCTGTGAAAGTCCTAGCATCCTATTCGGTCTATCCCTATAGACCTTAATTCCTAGAATAAAGGATGCTTCACCTAGGTCTTTCATGGAGAATTCCTTGGACAACCACATCTTGACTGATGTCAACATGGGAATATCATTCCCAATAAGGAGGATGTCATCCACGTACAATACGAGGAAGACAACAGCGCTCCCACTGACCCTTTTGAAAACACATGGTTCCTCTTCATTTTTGATGAAACCAAACTTTTTGATCACATCATTGAAACGAGTGTTCCAGCTCCGAGATGCTTGCTTAAGTCCATATATGGACCTTTGCAGCTTGCAAACCTTGTGATCAGTATCACTGGATGTGAAACCTAGCGGCTGTTCCATATAGATATCTTCCTCAAGATATCCATTTAGGAATGCCGTTTTCACGTCCATTTGCCATATTTCATAATCGAAATAGGCTGCAACAGCAAGCAATGTGCGGATGGATTTTAGCATAGCTACCGGGGAAAAGGTATCCTGATAGTCAATGCCTTCACGTTGACTATAACCTTTTGCCACCAGTCTAGCCTTGAATGTCTCCACATTCCCATCTGCACCAATCTTTCTCTTGAAGATCCATTTACACCCAATAGGTACTATACCTTCTGGTGGATCTACCAAGGTCCAGACTTGGTTTGAGTGCATCGAGTCAATCTCTGACTTCATTGCCTCAAGCCATTTCTCGGAGTCGATATCTGATATCGCCTCGTTGTAGGTTTTGGGATCATCACCATGAGCACCATTACCTATGAGGAACATTTCCTCTACATCCTCTGAAATAATACCTAAGTATCTTTCAGGGGGACGGGAAACTCTTTCCGATCTACGAGGTGGAGGAGGTAGTGTTCTTATTGGCTCAACCTGATTTGGTTCCACTTGGTCCTTAGCTCGTTCTGCTTGTGAGACTTTCTCATCAAGCTTAATCTGCTTTCCAATGCCACTATCTTGAATAAACTATTTTTCAAGAAATATGGCATGTCGACTCACAATCACATTGTGGTCTTCTGGAATGTAGAAATAGTATCCTAATGACTCTTTAGGATATCCTATGAATCGAGCTCTAAAGGACCTAAACTCTAACTTGTCCGCTTGTTGTCTTTTGACATGAAGCCGGACAACCCCAAATTCTGAGATGACTCAGACTTGGTTTCTTACCGTGCCATATCTCATACGGTGTGGTAGGAACGGTTTTAGAGGGAACCCTATTCAGTAAATAGATTGAAGTTAATAATGAATGTCCCCAAAGAAAATCAGGGAGGTCTGTGAAGCTCATCATGGATCGAACCATATCCAATAGAGTCCGATTTCTCCGTTCTGAAACCCCGTTGAGTTGAGGTGTTCCTGGTGGAGTCCATTGAGAGACTATGCCATTTTCCTTAAGATAGTCTAGGAATTCCCGGCTAAGGTATTCACCTCCTCGATCTGATCGAAGAACCTTAATGGGTTTTCCAGTTTGTTTTTCTACTTCATGTCTGAATTCTTTGAACTTTTCAAAAGCTTCAGACTTGTGTCTCATAAGATACACATACCCATACCTAGACAGATCATCGGTAAAGTAATGAAGTAGACAAAATTGCCTCTAGCCGGCACATCAAATGGGCCGCACACATCAGTATGTACTAGGGCAAGGAGATCTGTGGCCCTCTCCCCATGTCCAACAAAAGGGAGTTTAGTCATTTTGCCTTGAAGACAAGATTCACAAGTTGGATATGACTCAAAAGTCAATGGACTCAATAGCCCATTTTTCTCCAATTTGTTGAATCCTATCTTCTGCTATATGACCTAATCTCAGGTGCCATAGATATCTGTCGTTTGGACTATCCCTAGGTCGTTTGGCATTCACGTTTTGCTCGATAGTTAAAATAGGTACATCAATATGCAACTGATAAAGACCATTAATAAGGAAACCATTTGCAATTTTATTTCTTTCATAAAGAATGTTACAATGGTCCTTAAAGAAGGTGATCACATAACCTTCTTGTGCTAAGCATGAAACAGAAATCAAATTCCTGCTAGCTGCAGGCACATAATAACAGTCTTTTAAAACTAAGTCTAAACCAGATGGTAATCGAAGAGGGTATGTTCCCACGGCTACTGCAGCAACTCTTGCTCCATTACCGACGCGTAGGATCATGTCTCCATCCCTCAGCCTCCTGCTATCCTCAAGACCCTGCATAGAAGTGCACAGATGAGCACTAGAACCAGAGTCAAGCACCCAACTGGATGCAGAAGAAACCGTAAGGTTAGACTCAATAACGAGCATACCTCCAGAAGGACCTTCCTTCTTGTTCTTCAGGGTGGCCAGGTAAGTAGGGCAGTTCCGCTTCCAATGGCCGTCGCTGTTGCAATGGAAACACTTTCCTTTGCCATCGACCTTCTTTCTTCGGTTCTGCCTTCTTCTTCTTTGATCCTTCCACCTTTTGCTTTTTCACAGACTTCTTTTTCTTTCCATAAGACTTTCTTTTGGAAGAAGTCCGTTCCATAGCAAGAACTGAGCCTTTAGAACCTTTCATAGAAAGCTCAGCGGTAACCAGCATATTCATCAACTCGGCCAAGGAATTTTGAAGTTTATGCATGTGGTAATTCATGATGAATTGCCCATATGCATCAGTCAAGGATTGCAGAATAATATCGTTCTGCAAGGTCCAAGTCCAACTTCACACCGAGCTTCTCAAGCTCTTCCATGTCCTTGATCATTGTCAGACAGTGATCTTGGACTGACTGCCCATCACGCATCTTAGCCTTAAAAAGTCATTTCGTGACTTGATATTTGGCTGCGCGACTCTGTTCACCAAACATCTCCTGCAGGTGAGCCAACATTTGGCGAGCAGTCCCGATATCTTCATGTTGGCGCTGGAGCTCATCAGACATCGAGCCCAACATGTAGTATCTGGCCTTATTGTCTTCGTCAATCCATTTTTCCAGAGACGCTCTCTGTTCAGTGGATGGACGAGCTGGTAAGGTGGGAGGGTCCTGGTCCAAAACATGTGTTAACTTCTCTGAACCCAAAATAATTTTGTAGTTCCTGAGCCAATCTTTATAATTGGGTCCAGTCAGTCTATGTGTGTCTAGGATACGTGCCAGTGGGTTGGACGCAGACATTTTCCTGTAGAGAGTCAAAGATTCTAGTTAGATACTGTAATTTTGACTTGACCAATTTGTTTAGGGATTTTATTTTTAAACAAATTAGCTCCCACTATTTTCTCGGATCCCTACACTCCCTCTGTAGAGATGCGAAAATCTCCGCGATTGATGATTTCTAGTGGGTGGTGCGGTCTCACCAACTGACTCATCACCTCACCTAACAGTTATTGGTGATGGGTTAGCCAATGAGTGAACAACTCTTGTTCAATGATTCTCTAATCATGGTGCACCCAAACTTGGTCTCTAATTCATGAATCTCACCGTATCCGGAATATTGATCCACTCCTTAGTTAAGTCAGACCCACCATTTGCATAGACTGGGTTCCTAATTGGGTCTCTCACCGTATCCGGAAATATTGAGCCCAACTCATCCTCCAGCCCATAGCATCCAATGCCTAATAGACATGGTTGCGTCTTCCCGGTGCAACTGAGCCACTGTATCCAGCCGAGAACAATCAACCCCGGGAAGGGCCCGCACGTCTACAATGGTGGAAGACCTCAGGACTTAATCTTTTCTTAGGGAGAATTGATTCAGGTCTCATTAAACTAGACTTGGCTTAGTCATAACAATTATGACTAACCTAGTGGCATGGGTCAGCTCGGATTATTGACCACCTCAGATCAGAACTGTGTCAACAGATATGGCCAGGTAAGTGAGACCGGTGGAAGGAATATGCCGTTAACTCGCACAAGAACGCATTCAGGTCGAGTAGCTTCCAATTAAAAACCAGTCGGTCGTCTGTGCCAAACTTACCTTAGACACCAAATTGTTGAGTCAGAACCAATTGGGTTAGCCTACAATCCAGACTCTAACCTCTGAGCCTAATTAGGTCTTGCTTGATCGTGACTCGATCTTGACCCAGACTTAATCCTATTAGGCTGGTCAATTTAAGCATTGTTGATCCCATCTAACCAACTCTTGATTCGGTTTGATCAACCGCTTAGACCTAATTGAGCTACCCAAGCCCGAACCCAGTATTATGAATATGTCTTAGATCTGAAATTCTCAATTTTAGACCTAATTAATATTCCATAAACTTAATTCTTAATTAAGTTGGGTTCATAAACAAAATATGCACAATAAATCCTAGGGTTTCAGGATCTAGGGTTTTGCAGAAAGTAAGTTTTGGGTTTCTGATTAAGGACGAACACGCAGCACCCCTACACGTCATAAGAACACCCCATCGAATGGGAAGAGAGGGCCTTTAAACCCTTCTTCGTTCTTATGACCGGACGGCCAAGAGGAACGCCTTAATCAGGAACATGTAAATACTACAAAACAGTTATAGATCTATATCATATATCTCATATACAAATTTAGATCTAATCAAGGCATATTTTGCATACATCTCATGTATCAAATCATGCATGTTTTCAGATCTAAATTATCTCATAATAATCTAAAAAATTAGATTTAAATTGATCTAATCAAAATAAATTCTAATCTAGACAATTATGTAGAACTATTCTACAACTAGTCTAGTCATGCATCAATATCATATCTCATATGATATTTAAAATTAAATAATTTTTATTTGCTGTTTATCAGATGTTATTATAACACTTATAATATCAGAAAAATAGTAAATAAGAAGATCTAAAATATGATTTAATCAGATTAAATCAAAGACATGCAAAACTATTCTATAGAACTATTCTATTCTAGAACTAGTCATGCATATCTTCATGTTCTTAGATCCAAATCATTTAATTTTAATTTTTCTGATTTCAGATCTGATCACATCTCATGTGACATCTGAAATCACTTTTATTTTCTAATTAAAATAAAATTAAAATCAGATCTAAACAATTTTAGAACCATGGCTCTGATACCAGTTGAAGGGAAATCCTGATTTCCCGGTCCAGGTTCGTTCCAGATCTGATTAGATCAAGAGATATATTTCAAAAATTTTCTCTTGATCTCAATCAGATCTTGATATGTTTCAGATCTGATTCTTATTATTTTAATAAATAAAATAAAATAAGATAAATTAAATCAAATTTAATTTACCTGATTTGGGTAATCCTATTACCCTGTAGATGATCCTGATTGCAGCGGAAGGTTCTGGATCTTAGCCACGCAAGCGCCTGGCCTCTACCGGTATCCACTCGGGTTGGATCTGGAGATCCTCTTCTTCTCTATCACACCTCCAAAAATCAGATCTGGATCTGATCTGGAGGATCTTCAAAACTCTTTTGAAGATCTGCAGTCGTCCTTTTGCAGCAGCGCAGCCTTCTTGCTTTTGATCGCCTTTCCTTGATCTGAATCGCACCAACCAAAGTCCAAAACACCTTTTGGACGTGGAGAGCAAGGGGAGAAGAGACTATGGCATGGAGAAGGAGGGGAGAGGCAGCCTTGGGGCGTGGGAAATCTCAATTGCATTTGGAATTAGGGTTGGGCGCAGGGTCTTATTTATAGACCTCTTGTGATCCAACTCCTCTTCCTCTCAACCAATCACAACCAATCACAACCCTTTGTGAAATCAGATCTAAATCTGATTGGTTGGAATAGAGACCCCTGGATTCCTCCTTAGAGGGTGCCTAAGACCAGTCAAACTGGATTCTTAGTAGAACTCTGATTGGAATCCAAAAAGGGAGGTGGAGTCCTTGTCCAACAAGGACTCCTAGGCGCCTCCTACTTGGGCTCACGCCACCCTTGGCGTGCGCCCTTCTCCTTGCCAGGTTCTGGCAGGGGGACAGGCCCCCACCAGCTCTCCAATAGGTGCATGACATGTGGTCAAAAGTCAAAGGGTCAATGGTCAACGTTTGACCAGTCAAAGGTAGACTTTTGACCAAAGTCAAAGAACAAGAAATGGCAGGTGACCAAAAATGGCAGGTAATGTCTTACAAATAAGACAACCTATTCTGACTTGGACAACCTCCAGTCAGACCATATGAAGGCCTCTGATTGAGCACAAACTCCTTTGGCTCAGTCAGGACAACTTATTTATGATAGTAAAAGAAGAACGTTAGGTTCAATCGAGTGCTAGCACGATTTCCTTGAACCTAATTGAATCTCATTCAGATCAATTGAACTAGATCAGTTCAATTGATGATCACCAGATTCAAACCCTTGTTTGTGTGACCCAGTTAGGTTCAGTTCTGTATGGTAATGGGATATGTCATGATCTCTATCATAGACATCATCGAAACTCCTTTCGATGGATCAGAACTCTTCTGATTCGAACAGCTAGAATGATCGATCATCTAAATCATTCTAATTGCTCCCAAAATCCACCAGTGACACCTAGCAGTATATGGTGGCAACCCATCAGAGCTGAATGCGAACCTCTTGGTGCAGCTACCTGTGTGATTCAGTTCTTCTATCTTGAGCCCCGATCAGATTAGGGTTAAGGTGAACTCGTCAAACCCTAGTCTCTGTCATATGATGTAATCATTCGATTCGAGTCCAATGTGAAAATCTAAATAGAAACTCTTTCTATTATTTCACTCTACCATGGCCATGGATTTCTGGACTTGATTCTCATGATCATCATAGGGCTACTCCTCTACCACCGAGGTAGATAGATTCCCATCTTGATGCAATCCAGTTCCTACAATGAACATGCTATAGCCAACATACACCTCAGGGTTCCATATGGCTAGGAGACCGAGTAATGGTGTAGTCAAACTATAACACCCTCAAGGTGAACTGCCGATGCATCTCAGGTCAAAGAACCAGACACACTACTGCAGCATCGAGTCAGTCATTGACGAGAAGGTAGACTCCCTAATGACTACTCGAGGTGGTCACGCTCAGTGCCCTCGTTCTCTAACGAGTACCTGTACTCTCGCTCCGGTGTCTCCACACCGTAGACTCAAGACTCATCTACTAAAAGAGAAGCGATCGTACACCAACCTTCCGGATCAATCACCATCCTCGTGATGATCCTATGGTCGGGAGCTGTTTATGAGTTAATAATGATTATTCATGTCTTAAATTTTCAACTCTTGAAAATATGAATTATCATTACCATTAACTCAAAGGATGTATCACAGATACTAAATACACATGTATGATAGAAAATAACCCATTTCATTAATTATAGTCAAAATTATAATTTTTTCCCTAGAAGTGTATTACAAGTGTCAGCCAATTCTGGCTTCTAGGGCACATATATCTAACAATGATGTCATCCCATCAATCAGATTTAGATCTGTTTGTACAACGAGTCATGATTGATCGGGATGATGTGGCACTGCATGGTGCAGCAGGGTCTATATAAATCCTGTCTGCACCAAAGATTGAGAGCTTCTGCCTTTTGCCCATGCCACATAGCCCCTCTCTCTCCTTCTCCATGCCTCCTTCAAATTCTCTCTCTCCTCCCCACACCTAAAAGTTTTGGGCTTCAGTTTGTTGCAATCCAAGCAAGAGAAAGGCGCCAAGAAAGCAAGAAGGCAGTACTGCTACAAGAGACAACACCCAATTTTCAAAAGATATTTTGAAGATCTTCAAGATCAGATCCAGATTTGATCTTTGGATTATAGATTAAGAAAAACTAGATCTCCAAATCCAACCTAAGTGGATACCGGTAGAGGTCCGACGCTTGCATGGCTACATCCAAAATCTCAGGCAAATATCAAAATCATCACAGGATAATAGGATTATCCATAACAAGATAGAATTAAATTAGATTTAATTTATTTTATTTTTATTTTATTTTATCATATCAATAAAATTAGATATGAAGAGTCTCAGATCTAATTTGGATCTAAGAGAAAATTTTTGAAATATCCTTCTTGATCTAATCAGATCTGAATGAATCTGACATGAAAAATAAGGATTTTTTCTTCAGTCCTTAGGACTATTTAGTTTCGATAAAGAGAGAATTTATCAATTAGTCCTTAAATTTATTTACGATCAAATGATAGGCTGTTAATTAGGACGACAGCATCTATCGAGCATAGGTCGCTATGTGCCATATAGGTTTGTTGTCCTCTTAACCAAGAAGTATGGAGACACTGGTATGGCATACAGGTTAGATGTATGGGTACATCGTCATTGAACGTGATCAACTTTAGAGTATTCTACAGTCGAAAATGTCTCTGATGGGATATAGGTATAAGTATCTCTTAGACCTGAGATCACCTCAGTGACTTGCAAGCAACTCAATGTGCTTTGGTACCAGACTAACTAAATTTCTAATTTAGCAATAGAAGGCTTCTGGACACAGTCAAGACTTGCAAAATCAAAGTATGATCAAGATAAAATTGACCACTCCAAGAGTTGGAAAAGAATGTATTATTATATTTTAATATAGCAAAATCTTGGCCAGGATAATCCATCAGATGAATTTGATATTTTAAAATATAATGTGGATAGCCTGATTAGAGTTGATAGTTGAACTCTAAGGTATCCCATGTGCATTATGGTTAAGGAGATGAATTATATGAAAACTATATCCGTATGGGTTCTAAGGATGGTGTTCTACACCTTCGACCTATCCTACCATCGGATATCATTGCTAGATGGTCACTTTGATTGATATAAAAATTTATTCTTATACTACCAACTTAGATTCGAACCTATGAGGTCATACACATTAGAGCTTATACTCTGATTGGATGGTTGATCAATGATTAAGAATTATTCTAGGGTTAAATAATCAATACGATTAGTATTTAACCTAGTGCAAGTATTGCAGGAGGATCGATTAGCAATTGAATTGCTAATTAGCTTAATTTGATTAAGCCAATAGGCTGAGATTAAATCTAATTAAATATGATTTAATTAAATTTGGTTTGGGCTTGATTGGATCAAGTTCAATTGGTTTTTTGGATAAGCCAAGTGCAAGGAAGAATTAGTCCTAGTCTAACTAGGATTCGGATTAATCTAATTTTTTAATTTGATTAAAAAATAAATTAAAATTAAATATAATTTATTTTAATTTAATTAAGTTCTTAAATAGATTATGGTCTTATTTAATTGGGTTGGTTTAATCTTGATTTTATTTAGTTAAAAGATCCTGTTTGACCAAGTCAAAATAGGAGTCCTAGTGTGACTAGGACTCCTATCACTTGCGCCACTTAATCCTCATGCCCCATGCCCTTTTTATTTTTTTTTTATGTGAAAATTCTTCACTCTTATGGCTTCTCATGCCCTCTTTCTTTCCTTCTTTTCTCAAGGCAATTTGTTGGAAGACCAAGTCAAAAGAGGAGTAAGTTTTGCTTAGAATTCTATGAGATAGAATTCTTATTGACTAAAACACCTTCCCTTGATTACCACTTCCTCTTTTAATTAATTCTTCTCTTATTCCATAAAAATAATCTTCTTTTTTGGGTGCCCTCTCTTGCCGATCCATGCCAATAATTATGGAGGAGGCGTCTAAGAGTTGGGCACCCCAACAACTTCTCATGTTTGGATATTCTTGATCTAGGATTTTGATCTAACTTAGACTCTTCTTTTTCTCTATTTATTAGATAAATTTTATTCTAATTTTTTTATAAAATACAGAGCTTTGGGAGAGGTTTGGGGTATGCAAAAATTAGAGGAAGAGGGTCCTTGGGCATGGGGGTTCCATAGGCACTAAACTAAGTGTCTAGGTGAGAGAAAAGAGAAGAAGAAGAGGGTCTTCTTTTAGGGCTATTTTATTTTCAATCTCTCCTCTTTTTTTGAGTTTTTTTTTGAGAGGGTCTTAGATCAATAAACTTTCATCTTTCTTTTCATATTTTGAAGAGTCCAAATTTCGAAGAAGGGAGCATCGAATCGACCATCAAAGAAGAATCAGCACAGTACTAGCATGCTGTACTGATTTCCTATATTGAACTTTAAATTAGAGATCGTAGACTCGTGTGGACGACTCCTAGAGAAAAGATGCGTATGCGACTTATGACATTATTCTCAAGCCTAGATCAGCAAGTTAGAACGTCTAACTTACTCAGGTAATAAATATGATCTATAAACTTCATATCTGCATTTGATGTAGTGTACATCTAAGTTGATTTGATCAATCTTTTATTTTTTTATTTAATTTTAATTTTTAATTTAATATCATATTTTGATCATGTAATAGATCTAAGATCTAGGTGTTTACATATTTATTTAAATAAATATTCTATTTATTTAAGTCTTTCACTATAAGATCTTGAAAAAATTTCAAGATCTAGCTATAAAACTCTAGATCTGGTTCCTTCATAAAATGCATTTAAACTTTTACTCAGACAAGCTTTGAAGAAGATATGGAGATTGTTTGTTAACTAAAACCAAAAGAACACAAGTGCAGAAATATGATATCTAAGGGATCTAGAGTTTTTGAATTCACTAGACCAATAGTTGAGATAGCCTTTTCCAATGATTTCTTGAATAACACATCCTTTAGGTCTTCCTGTTAGGGTGCAAAGCATAAACAAGCATGGACCATGAAAAGACAACTCAAATATGATCTATCAAGCATTTCATTTTACCCTAGGTAAGAGACTTTTCTTTCTTGTGTTGATCCAAGCATAGGCCATGAAGGAACTTTAACCCAACTATGACCTATCAAGGTTTTACAGCAAGAAAGGATTGAGGACTAGAAGAAATTATAAGCCTTCTACTTGTTAACTTTCTTGCACTAAATCAAGCATGAACTATGAAGAAATTTCAGCCCAACTATAGTTCATCAAATCTCTTTGCAAGGAGATAAAAGTAGGACTCTTCAACATTAAAAACAAGCAAAGAAATTATTAAATATTAGCATCTAACTATAGTCTAGTTTCCTTGCAAATCCTAGAATGATGCTTAACTAGACATGATGTAATAAAAATAAATTAAAATTTATAGAATTTTAACTTGCATAAAAAATTTTATTAATAGAATTTAAACTTTGTACTACAATCTACTTCTAACTCCTAAGCTATTAACAGAGCTTGGAGTTTGATTCAAAATACAAAATAAATAAAGGAAGAAAGAAAAAAACTTAAACTGGGACCTCCTCTTATAGCCTTCTTCTATAGAGTTTTCTCCTCTTCTGATTCTCGCACCTTTTTCTGGCTGACTCTCCTTCTCATGTGTTAGAAGAATCGAAAAAAATTAAACTAAGATAGCTAAAGAATTTAAAAGGTATGTATTCCCACCTATCACGTGGGCTCCTACAAGAGCTATAGTGTAGAGAGAGATCTATTGGATTTTATTTATTGGTGTAAGGGGAGAAAGATTTTATATATTTTCTATGTGGGACTAACTAAAAGGGGAGGTGACAAGAAAGGAGCCATTGGATTAAGAAGCTTGCTTCTCATATATGGATCTTTAAGTTGCATTCATACTTAAATCGGTGTGAAATATTATATATCTTCTAATCTAGGCCCTTGATCTTTAAGTTATATTCACACTTTGATCCATATGAATGGTTATCTTCTAATCTGAATCCTTGAATCTTGAGAACTTAGATTCGATCCCTTTATGAATAAGTCATGTTCACACTTGAATGGAAGCTGGTTGCCTGGTTCACTCATGTTCGAGCCAATTTGAGTCCAATTTAAATTGTATGGGCCCAAACCCTTAATTATCTGTAAAATAGATTAGAGAGCATCAAATTCTTAATAACTAGAGAGAAATTAAATAAATTTTATGCCTCTAGCAATTTAATTGAAGTATTTATCATACCTCCTAACTTGAATTTTGCTCATTCTCGACTAATAAAATATCGATATCCAATACTGACTTCCTTCGACATGAGTGTTCATTTAAAAAAAATTTAGAAGTAAATGATATCCATTTAGAAAATTATCAAGGTATTGGGATATTAAGGTTATCCAACAGAAAGGTTGAGCAAAGAACATATAAGTTTTCAAAGTTTTTTTCTTGACCTACTCCTGTCTTTATCCTTGAATTATCTAACTCTAAGATGGGCTAGTGATTTTGCATTCGCACATCTATTTTTTTATTTATTATTATTTTTTATTTAATAAAATATAGTTTATACAATATCTTAACCACTTAAGCTTTCTATTTAATCTTTGTAGTGAGTTTTAGACCAATGACTCGCAAACCAATTGATTTTAGGGCATCAGGTGTAGAATATCCTTCAAGCTTACTGGCTCGAATTAAATAGGCTATTGAATGAGACTTGGCTGTATGACAAGCTCTTTTTTATTTATTCATATTGCCCATTTTTTTATGCGAATATCGTTATTTACTTAGGCAACGAGTTTCAGTTACTCAGTAAAAAAAGTAATATTATTTTAACATAATTTATAAAAAGAATTGTATACATCAATATATGCCACTCATACCCATAAAAGGTTGATTCTCTTTAGATATTTAATAGAGTAGGTTCGAAATATTCAAAAATAAATTTTTATTCTAAACTCGACTCTCTATTGAATTTTATTAATATGCAGTCCCTCAATACTCCATAACTTATTTAAAGTGTATATCAAATACTACTAAAATATATAATATTACTCAAATCTGAAGCATAGTCAGGTATCAATACATTAATGAGTATAAAGGTTCAAAGTAAAGTTCAAAGTTTATGACTCCATCTCCGACTTATTCTACATTATCCATAATAGAGTAGAGAATGGAGTATGGTAATTAGAAAAAAAAAAAAAGAACTTGTTCACCTACGTTAATTTGTTCTTGGCTCAAGGTCTTTAAATGTCCTTAATGATGCGTATTTGGCTCTCCCCCCCAACTTATTCAATAGTCTTCATTGAAGTAAAACCTAAATAAATTAAAAAAAAATTAAAATACAAAGATCTAGATTGCCTCTCAGTAAGCACTAAGTTTAAAATCTTCAACCATACTTATTCATTTTTTTTTTATTTTTTTTATTTTTTTATTTTTTATTTTTTTATTTAATTTATTCTTTTATTATTTTTTATTTTAATTATTAATTTTTTAATTTTATTTTATTATTTTATTTTTTAATTTTGATTTTTAAAATATTAAGTATTTACTAATTATTATTATTTTATTATTTTAATTTTTAAAATTTATGTTTAATTTATTATTTTTATATTTTTAATTTTAAATGTTTTTATATTTTTGTTTTCAATTAATTTTATTAAAATTTTAAATTAATAAAATTAAAAATAATTTTATTTTTTAATTTTTTTAATTTTTTTCTATTTTTTATTATCTTTATTATATTTTTATTCATTTTAATTTTAATTTTTATTTTAAATTTAATTATTTTTTATTTTTATTTATGATTTTTTATTTTTTTAAATTTGAATTTAATTTTTTTTTTTATTTTTGATTTAATTTAAAGAAGAAGAGAGAAGAGGAAGGAGAGATAGATGAGAAGTTAGAATTATTTATTTATTTATTTATTTATTAATTATAACAAACAAGTTATAAAATCAAACCTATCTAGGGTTAGCCTATTTTTGGATAGCTTCTAACTATTTCAAGTTAGTCTTCAAGCTCTCTAAGTTGGAGCTTGATCAATCAACTAGCCAGATAACTATGAGGTCGGTGGGAGTCTTTCCGTTATTTTTTTAAATAAAAATTAAATTAGCCAAATCAGTGAATGAAATCAATTATAAATTATTTTTCTTTGGATTCAATCATCCCACAAATCACTTGCCTAGACATCAGCAGCTGGTCAAGTCTAACCCAGTCCAACTCTTAAGGTCACTTATCCGATTGAGCTCAAAAATTCTTAGGATTTAATATCTAATTAATTTTAAATTAAAGATTTAGATCAATGCAATATGAAAGGTAATAGATTTTGGGCTAAAAAAGGGTGATCAAATTTTTATCTTATCTTATTTAATTGGATTAAGTGTCTTTAACTGTCTTATGGAAGATGCAATACAATTAGAAAAGATATCCAAATATGTTAAGTTTTTTATTATAATTTAGATTTCTCTATATTAATTAAGTGTTAGAAGATGTATATTTTATTTCTTTTTATGTTAGATTATTTAAAGCTACAAGAATAAAAGATAGGTTTTAATTAAGTTAATTAGATAAAAGAAGATTTAAAGAACCTAACTAAATAGGAAGTAAATTATACTAAGATTAAAAAATAATTAGTTAATCTACAAATAAAGAAAGAAATCAAATTTATTTTTAGAGTAGTAAATTATTATAAGCTATGAAAAATAGTAAATCACTAAGAATAATAAATAATTACTTATGCAAAATAAGATAACTACTTAACTATGCAAATAAAGTAATCTCAAAGTTAAGAATAAAAAGCAACTATGTAATCTAAACAAAAGGTAAGAAATCTAATATACTTAGAAAGCAGGAAATCACTAATTATACGAAGCAGTAAATTATTCTAAGCTACAAAAAGTAGAAAATTCTTAGTAATAATAAGCAGTAAATTATTTATATAAAATAAGAAAACTACTAAAACTAAAAAAAGTATGAAGAGCAAAAATTTAGACCCAAATTAAAATACGCCAAATTTTCTAGCAACAGTACCAAAAATATGATGTATTTTAAAAGTGTAATCGCAAGTGCACGGTGTGCAAGGTAGCATATTCAACGAGTACAGATCGATCCCATAAGAAATTGTGTATCTAAAATGTGTTTAAACTTTTACTCAGATGAGCTTTGAAAAAGATATGGATATTATTTGTTAACTAAAACCAAAAGAACATAAGTGCAAAAATACGACATCTAAGGAATCTAGGGTTTTTAAATTCACTAGACCAATAGTTGAGATAGACTTTTTCAATGGTTTCTCGAATAACACATCCTTTAGGTATTTTTATTAGGGTGCAAAACATGAACAAGCTTGGATCATGAAAAGACTTAACTCAACTATGATCCATCAAGCATTTTGCTTTACTCGAAGTAAGAGACTCTTCTTTCTTGTGTTGATCCAAGCATAGGCCATGAAGAAACTTTAACCCAACTATGACCTATCAAGATTTTATAGCAAGAAAGGGTTGAGGACTTGAAGAAATTATGAGCCTTCTACTTATTATCTTTCTTGCACTGAATCAAGCATGAACTGTGAAGGGATTTCAGTCCAACTATAGTTTATGAAATCTCTTGGCAAGGGGATAAAAGTAGAAGAACTCTTTAATGTAAAAAATAAGCAAAGAAATCATTAAATATCGGCATCTAACTATGGTCTACTTTCATCACAAACCCCAGAAGGATGCTTAATTAGACATGATGTAATAAAAATAAATTAAAATTTATAGAATTTTAACTTGCATAAAAAAGATTTATTGCAGGAATTTAAACTTTGTACTATAATTTACTTCTAACTCCTAAATCATTAACAGGACTTGGAGTTAGATTCAAAATATAAAATAAATAAAGAAAGAAATAAAAAAAAGAACTTAAACTAGGATATTCTCTTGTAGCCTTCCTCTATAAAGCTTTCTCCTCTTTTGATTCTTGCACCTTCCCTTGGTTGACTCTTCTTCTCATGCATTGAAAAGATGGAAGAAAGTGGAAATAAGTTGGCTAAAAAATTTTAAAAGTAGGTATTCCCACCTATCACGTGGTTCCCTACAAGAGCTATGGTGTGGAGAGAGAGATCTCTCTTAGTAGAAATATTGGATTTTATTTATAGGTGTAGGAGGGAGAAAGATTTTATATTTTTTTCATGTGGGACTAACTAAAAAGAAAGACGATAAGAAATGGGCCATTAGATTAGGGATCTTGCTTCTCATCCATGATCTTTAAATCACGTTCACACTTAAATTCATGTGAGAGGTTATTTTCTAATATAGGCCCTTAATCTTTAAGTTGTATTTATACTTGGATCCATGTAAAAGGTTATCTTCTAATCTAGACCCTTGAATCTTAAGAATTTACATCCGATCCCTTCATGAGTAAGTCGCATTCACACTTAAATGGAAGCTGAATATCTGATTCACTCATGTCTGAGCTAATTTGAGTCTAATTTAAATTATATGGGCCCAAACACTTAATTACCTATAAAATAGATTAAAGAGCATCAAATTCTTAATAAATAGGAAGTAATTAAATAAAATTTGCTCCTCTAGCGATTTAATTTAAATGTTTATCATAGGTGAAGGTGGCACCCTCCGCTATGTTCGATTTGAAGTCATCGAATGCCTTGTAATCCCCTACAGCCTTGGCCACTGCATGCTTCACCAGCTCTTTGGCTGTCAGTAGGGCCATATTGGCCTTCTTCTCAAAGCATCAATGGTTGGCCAAGTCCCTCTTCCTCTTTGTCTGCTCCTTCTCAACATCCTACTCTAAGCTCTTTATTCTTCCTCAAGCCTCTTTGAGGTCGGCTTTAAACTGATTATGGTCTTCTTCGGCTTTCTTGGAAGCAGCTTTAGCCAACTTCCGCTCTTTAACTTCTTTTTTCAACCTCTCCTCAAGTGAGGCCTTAGCTTGATCATGCTTAGCCAAGGCTTTCTTGACGAAGAGGAATGAGTGCATCATCTGCATAAGAAAAATAAGTTAAGAAAAAGAAAGAAAAGAGAAGAATGAAGAAAAAATAAACAAGGAAGAAGAAGTGCACAACTCGATGATGCTTATTGATCCCACGCATAGGGCATTCTCCACTGATATACTTTTTCATGGTGCCCAATCTTTTGGAATGATGAGGAGATCTATCAGCTCGCTCGTGAGCTAACCATCTCTCAATGCCGATGCATCCTCTTCCAAAGTCTTCATCAGCATTAAGGTCTCCTTCCGAGCAGTAGGAATGGGAGGACATTGATCATCCATCGGGAGAGTTTCCAAAGCTATACCGATGGGGATAATGACCTCCACATTAGCTAGGTCGATATCCATCATCTTGGTCTTCAGAATAAGCCCTGATGAAGCTACGACCATTTTGGAAGACCTCAGCGAAGAGCAGGTCGAAGCCAAAGAATCCTATTTCTTCTTTTTGGAGGGTTTAGCCTTTGATTGTAAACCCGACCTTTTCTTTCCTTTTTTTGCTTGTATGGCCGCTATGTCACTCAAAGTTAGCTTCATCTCTGTAATAAAAAATAAGAAAAAAGACATCAGAAACTTATAATGAAGAATAAAGAAACTACACAAATATCAGGAACAAAGACATAGTAGGAAGCAACGTGGCCGATGCATGCCTGCATCGAACAATCCTTACTCGATCAGCAAGTTCTTGAACTTAGGTACATGAATACTGAACAGTTTCTTATGGTCTTCTATATCCTCTTTAAGAGGATGCTTCTTTGGTTCAAGCCAAGGTTCTCCCTAGATGGTACCAAAGTCCCATGGCTAGTCTAAAAAAATAAAAAAAATACCTATTCTTCCAATTATAAATGGAAGAAGGAAGGCCATCTATGACCTTACACTTAGGTCAAGGAGAGAAGTACCACCATTCTTTGTCATAGGGGTGCTTCTTCAAAAAAAACAAAGATCAGAAAAGAGAACACCTAGGGCTTATTCTAGTGATATCACAAATCAAGATAAAGGCAATCACTGCTCAAATCCTGTTTGGAATGATTTGAGTAGGAAGGATTTTGTAAGAATCTAGAATGTTGCAAACAAAGGGATGAAGGAGAAATCTAAGACCGGAAAGAAGTATCTTTTTATAAAAGGCGACGCAACTTTTTGGTGAAACAAAAACCCTATCATCTCTACCAGGTGCAACTAACCTCAAAGAATATGGAATAAAGTACTAAATCTGAAGCCTTTGCAGGCCGATTCAGTAAGATGAGACTCTTCATGTTCGGGACCTAAAGATGCATGGCTCCGACCATGAGGGGCCTCATCATGGATTCTTTATGGAGCTACCCTAGGCCTACTAGGGAAAGAAGAATTACAATGTTTGGAACCATCACTCTCCCTATGCTTATGAGGGGCTACGAAGTCAAAGATGATGAAAGCAAAGAAGATGAACAAAGGGAGAAAAGCTAAAGCTGAAGCTAACAGATTGGAACCCTAAGTATGAGGGAAAAGAAGGTGAACCAGCTAAGAGGTCTTCTTATCAAGAGCCTAGCTTGGAAGCATGAATGGATGCATTTTAGTTTCTAGAAGGAGAACTCTACAAAGCTTTGATCACAATAGCAATGGCAAAAAGATGGAAACCCGGTTCAAATAATCCTATTAATCGGGTTGCATCATGGTTTGATCTACTGATCCTCACTATTCAACGCTACAAATGTTACCACTTAGTGACTTACCGTGAGCTGAAAAGACATGTTGGAAACCATCTCTTTTTTGAAATCATTGTGATCCCTTAAATCCCACTCTAGCATTATTGCAGGGGAAGATGTGATGGTCACTTTTTTATATTTAGATGGTGTGCCCCTTGTATGCCACGATAAGCAATAAATGCAGAATGATAGTGCATCAACCTAGGAATGAATTTCACGCAATTGCAAGTGCTAAGTAGAGATTGAACCGAAAAATGTCTAACAATCTCAAGTTCCATCTAAAGCACCACATCGATGGCAAATCGATATAAGTCATGGCTGTCTCTAAGTGTACCCACTAAAGTAAAGTTATCATCACATCGATGAATATCTGAAATGCTGTTCAATCACTTTGATCCTATTTACGAAGATTCACTCCCTATAACGCACAACCTTGAAATTGAAATAAAGATCTACTTTCTAGTATTGAAAATTGGTTTACAGACTAGGAAGGAGGGGGCAAGTATTGGGTGAGAGCTGAATTACCTTATGACATGTCCGATCCTCAAAGATGTGGCAAACACTTGACATCGTGACATGGATGACCTTAGATGTTGATCCTACATAACCTATATTACATCTGCCTGTGATCGATCATATGAGATTAGCCCTCAACTCGAGATTGACATCATCGGTATTGTAGTGACGAGGTCTACGACTTCATCGGTATGGTAGTGAAGAGGTCTACAACTTCAAATGAGGTCTTCAGCATCGGTTATCTATCGATCTCATCCTATTTCTGCCCCAACTCTCTACAAGCCACACTCCAGTTCGGAGCTATGAGAAGTCTTTGGCTTGCGGACCTTGCTGAGTTGGCATTCTATTCTAATAGCATCTGACATCTCATGTGCAGACAGCCAGTCCCATAATCAATTGTTAACAATATGCTACTCCGGCTCTGATGGTTCCAACCATCTAACAATCTCTCTCCTATATAGCGGGAAGAAAAGAAGAAAAATGAGGACTCTCTCTTCTCAGAACATCCTTTCTCATTTGTTTTCATTATCTTTTACTATTCTTCCTCTTCGACTATCACTAACTTAAGCTCAAAGGGTCCTCCATAGGAGAACCCCCCATCTCCTTCTCCGATCCATGCAGACTATCTTTGCAAATGATCAAAAGTTTAGTTCGGCACCAGCCTACTCCAGCTTTTTCAAAAAATCTAGCTATCATCTACGTCGGAAAGCTACAACAACAGTCTCTATCACCACCCTCTTCAATCTCAGTTTCTTTATAAAAAATTAGTAGAGCTTATACAAAGGAAATAAAAGCTACTTCTTTTGCTTGTTTGATAGTTTCACTCCTTCTTCCGGTTTTTATTATGGCCTAAAATAAGAAATCCTATCACTATCACTAGCTTATGTTTATGTTCCTGGGAACTTATAGCTTCCGAGCATTCTTCCTCCATTTATGTTTGTCCCTGCCATGTTATGGACCTGCACTCCCACCTTTTTTACATTGGATGGACTTTAATATATAATTGAAAATCCTATAATAATCAATAATTCAGGTTATTAGGTATGGTTAACTGGTGCTAAATTGTTTAGATGCTTAAAAAAAATTATATTTTAAAAACTTCAAATATTTATACCAAGTGAATAAAAAATAATATATATTTTTCAATCACTTGATGCACGATTATGAAATCTTCGAATCACTTGATCTTGTTATGTATAAATAGTTTAAAAATAATAAACTACATATAAACATTAGAATCATCGATGTTAGACCCTTATTATTGGTTAAGATTGACTATTCTAATCAGAAATTTGGTTGATCATAAACTAAATCTTGGTATCCTATTTGAAGGACATTTTCATCGAGTTGGAATCTTTCCCATGTCATACGGGAACTAGAGATGACCAAACTATGGATCCTGGCCATTCGTGTTATGCGCTTTGGCTTATGATCATGCATGCTCCCTTAAATGCACAACTAAAGAGGAACGCAATGGTGGGCTATCACACAACACAAATAGCCATGATACAAGGACTAGATTCTCAGTTTATGCATGGAGACTCATTTCTATCTATTTACATATCTACATTTTTGTTTATTTTACTAATGTCATAATTTTAAAGCAAAATGACATCAATAAACGATAGGTAAGTCATCTAAATTTTGGAGCAATTAGGCATGATGTTCACTCAAAAGAAAGTATTCCTTTAGACATTCTCGTTTAGTGGTGTGATGCATAGGCTAGACATCATCAAATGTCATGCACGAATCTCACAATACATGATAAATGGCATCAATATGACTGTAATTTAAGGCGTAAATCACAAATTAAACAAGAACCGAAGGAAGGATCGATGGCATGATAGCCTACCTGCGAAGAACAATTTATTACTAGCTCCTACTAGGATAATATGCAACTTATCACTGTACCAGCTCTGAATGTTTGAATGGTACAAGGTGAATCCTTGGCAAAATAACGACTCTTTTTCTTCTCTCTCTCTCTATCTCTCTCTCTCTCTCTTCTTCAATAATGAGTACATGAGTACTGGACCTACAGATGCATTCAGCATACAAGTAGTGCTATCATAACATTATATTCACAAAAAGAATAGTTGCAGAGCCGTAATGCAAGCACGTCAATTGATCATTTTACTGGCAACTAGTATGGTTTCAAGTATAAATGGTAAATTATTGGCCCAATGTGACAGTGGCAACTACAGATTTGCAACATTTTCTCTGAAATATAATTTTTTTTAAAAAATAAGTATTATATATATATATATATATATATATTCATAAAAAATTTTATGTTAGGCGAGCAATTTTTTTTTATCAATCTCTTGCTGTATATGATAGATATCATTGAGCATCCATTTTTTATCAGCTGTACATTTCGTAGTCCATCTCCTCATATGATAATTAAATATATAAAAAAATAATTTTAATATTTTTTTTGATGAATTAGATAATTTAAATTAAACAACAAAAGATACATCCATAAAAACTAGAAAATAAGATAATTTATAATTAAAAAAATAACTAAAAAAGTGGAGTTCATATAATTCACTATATATGATACCATTCGATTAGCAATATTATTCATTTCCATATAAATATATATGAGTTATCAAGATATGATTCTAAATTATAGTGCTAAAGAATCATCTAACCAGAGTTCTAATGGGTAAACTAACAAAAATATCTCAATAAAAGTTTATAGGAATAGTTGCTACATAATACTACTGCATTCTATCTTCTTTTCTTTCTTAGAAATGTGTATTTTTTTTATTTAAAAAATATATATTTAATATAAAAAAATTTAAATCATAAATATCCACGTGCATTGTACAAGTTGAGATCCGGTACATGTAACTCAGCGAAAATCACCCGAGCACTTTCCAGTTTTAACGCGTCCGGAATTTTATTCATGGAGGTCCCACGTCTTTTGTTGGGGCGGGCGTGGTACGGTCTGCGTTTGCTTCCCTTTCCTGTTTTATTTTCTTTTTCTTGTTTCGGGGAGGGGAGGTTTGAAACAAGCCCTTGCGGTGCAAAAACAACATGCTTTTCGTACGCTTTCAAAAAGAAAGAAAAGTAAATCAAACACGCATCCGGCACTGCCCAGGGAATCCTCAACAGCCCGAATGCCCTCAAAAACAGAAGATAAGAGGACGAGCGCAGATAAGGTCGCTGCACCCTAGATTTGCCGTAAAATTCACTGCCAGGTGGGTCTGTCGTGCCTCTGCCCGTTGGAGCCCCAAAAGCAATTCTTGGATGTCGTTTATTATTGCTTGGATCGTCCATGGGATTCAATCGCCTGCTTGATTAAATGGAGGAGGACGTGCAAAGTTACCTTTTGGAAAATGCTTTTTAGGTCCAAACCTTTTACCGTCTACCAAGAAAACTTGGAGAGCTATGTAAGGAGATAAACGGGACATATTTGGTTTGAGGAGGATTAGGCTAACGAAAATGAGGATAAATTATTCATGTTTCAATCTTTTGGTTCGAGAAGATATATTTTTATTTTGATTTCAAGGAGAAATAAAAATATTTTAAATTTTTAAAATTTAATTTCTATTCTTTTATAATTTTTAAATTCTATTTCGATGTTATAAACCAAATATGTTAGGAAACATGATAATTGTGATTTCTATCCTGCTCATAAATCAAATCTACATGTTGTGCTTGACATTATAAACTCTTCATGCATCATGCCAACCATGAATGGCACCAATGTTTTTTTATTTTTATGGCAAGTAAGCAGTGAAGGAACTTTTTGTTGGACTGACTAGTTTGTGGGATTATTTTGTATTTGGTTTATGCAAAAAATAACATGAGCCTTTGAACGACGGCATTCGAGCAAGAAGTATGATTAAGAAATAATATTTATGCAAAACAAACTTGCTTATGATCCTCATAAATATTCCATGAAGGAGCGTTCATAACTGTTTGTTAGCATAAGTTTTTTTTCGACATTTTTATCTTTTTATAATAAAAATATTATTCAGAAGCTGTTTCAAAAAGATGCCTTTAGCTATTCAAAAATGAGGCCTACTGAATTTAGTATAACTCATGGCATAACCATGTCTACCGGCAAAACATTAACTATTTCTATTTTTTTTCTTATTCCCAAATCAAACTCAGCTTTAATGAGTACCCGCTAGCTCTACACACCCTAACGGATTTGCATTGCTTTCTACCCTATGAAGTTGCGTTCTTACATCTCTAATTACTAATTTGGTCATAGATAACTTTTACCTGCACCTCATAGTTCTTTCTTATACATGCAAACAGAAAATCTACCACATTTTGTAACACCATATGTATGTATGCGTCTCTCTCTCTCTTTTTGTATATATATATATATATATATATATATCTGCATATTACCTTTAATTATCCATATTGATGCAAATTTCTCACCAGCTGGACATGATAATCTCCACATATGACATGGTAACAACCATTTTGCCCAAAAACTAGGAGGTCACAAGAAGAGAGTAATGTGCTTGTAGATGCTAACACAAGGAAAATACCATTCTTAGGGCAAGTGCAATTTAACAAGAGAATGGCATCAATTATAAATAGGCACATCTCCTCTATGTCTACGTGTATGTATCTAGGTGTGTGCATTGACCCATATGTGGGACCCATGTGAGATGTGTCATGTGAGCCTAGGTGGACGAACCCATCCTGCACGTGGCATATGCCCGGGCACACGTGCAAGTTGGCCTAAAGGAATTGCATTCCAATTAATTAGTGTTAATCTACATAACAAATAACTTTATAATTTTATCCTTTTCATTAATTCAAGTCTTGGTACCATGCGAGCCCAAGGTGCATGAAGCAATCCTGCATGTGGCCCATGTCTGAGCATACGTGCATATGTACCTATGCCCTTCATTTAATTAGGGTTAATCCAGATAACAAATAATTTTATAATTTTATCCTTTTCATTAATTCAAGTCTAGATTGGTTGGGCATGTGCTTGTATCATGACAACTGATGCAAGATTTTGCAAGTAATCAACAATTTTAAGTATTGAGATCCAAATTTTTAATGATAATTTAATAATGAAAGGATCGAAAATACATTACTCTAAAGATCTATTTGAAAAGACTAGGCATATGAGATATTGTCCACTCTAATCTATGGATCTTATAGTTTTATCCTTCACAAATCAAAATTCTTTTTACTCACAACTAATATGAGACTAATAATATTCTATTTTTTATATCATAATATAGCCATCCAATCAAAGGGTACATCGGCCTCATGATAGAAGCTAATATTATAATCAAGAGCTCATGCTTGATATATGAGATATTATCTGTTTTGATTCGAAAAGATTCGACACATGAGATATTATCCATTTTGGCATATGATTCCTTCCTATAATGTGAGATTAATGACAATATTGCGATCAAAAATTTATGATTGGATACGTAAGATATTATTTGCTTTGATCCATGGATCTATTAGTTTTATTCTTTAAAAAGTATCTCACATAAAATGGATAATCTATTTTTATATAAAATAAATTTTTTTTTAGTCCATAATTAATATGAAACTAATAATGCTTAACTATTTTCTATATCACAAGTTCAGTCTCTCTATTATCTAATTAGTTTTACTGACTCAATCTACGAGTTCAAAGAAATTTTCAATTTATTCGTCTAAATATATTCTAAACCAGATGCGGGGAGGAGTGAACGGTCTTTAAAAAAATAGAGCTCCGTCTATCACGTACCCGCACATTACGAAACGGTGGACAGGGACTGTGTATATTCACTCGCTGCAGTCCGTTGGATGAAACGTGCGCATCTTTTAATCAAGGGGTAGGGGCCCGGGCAGAGAGAACGAAACGCAGGGCTCAGGGCCCAGCGAAATGACCCAACAGACGGTCAGGATGAGATCATGATCGGTTCAGCATGTACGAACGAAGAGTGAGGGACCCCGCGGTACACCGACAAAAGCTCTGCCAAATCACATGGGAACGGATACGGCGGATCGGACGAGGAAAGACCTCGAAGCGCATCGGTGCGCGGGAGAGCAGGTATTGGGTGAATAGAGAGTGAACTGTTTAGTGGATGTTATCGTCTTTCCATAAATAATTACGAGGTGGACGAAGCAGGCTCGAGTCAAGGAAAGGTGTGGTGGTGTACCAAGGGGAGATGGACATGCATCATACTTAACATATCAATCAAGGATCATTCATGTATGTATGATAGTATATGATTGAGCAAAATGTAGGATGAATATACCTTGCTATGTTCTGTATTCTATCCATTTATAATCCAAACCTGGTATGGATAGATCTAGTTTGGAGTTTAGTAATGCTTCACACCTCGAAAATCTTTTAAATATTTTATATAATTTATTATTATATTTGAGAATTATAGTATTAATGAATGGGGAAGGTAAATTAAGTATCGTTGTAGGGTCGTACTATATTGATCATCATTCTTGGTGCTTATTCTCGAACATTGCTACTCGATGTTATATCTTTGAAAAGAATTTAGTCCGAGACCTATCAATTGACGTTGGTCATAAACTTTATTTGGAGATCATGCACCTTCTATAAAAGAACTTTCAGTCGTGCTACACTCCATTCACAGGCATGGTCCTCACCCCCAAGCCAAGGAATTTATCATTCGACTTCCGACCAAAAGATTGGATGTTCACCAATCCAAAGATCGGGACCTCGCCAACAATATGGGACAAAATCCCATGATCGACGCCAATATGGATATACCTAAGTCGGAGCCTCGACCGTATACCAATCTCAGGCCACCAACTCATTTAGCTACGTAAGCAACTAAAGAAATTCTCTCAATAAACTCTCGGAACATGGGCACAACTCATAATAACCATCCATAACTAACAACCTGGATTCCCTATCCTAACAACCTAGTGGATTCAAGCATAACAACCTACGGCATCTCTCTATATAAAAAGATAATAAGGAGACCCTCGCGGTAAGCTATGCTAAGCTTAATTACACTACGCAACATGCGGTGTAATACTCTCTTTCTATTGTGCTCAAGCTCCGACTAACTTAAGCATTGGAGGATTCTCTACTAAAGAACCTCTTGCATGCATGGACTTCTTTTGTAGGTTTGCATTGGGACACCGATTCTCGGATCGATATTCACCCTCAACCACATCAGAAAACATCAAAGCCTTGACACAATAATTTGGTGCTAGAGGATGGGCCACCAACAATCCAATATGAGAGAGTATAGCCCAACGTAACTACACCATCGCATTCTGACAATATTCCGCTCGACGAAGTCAAGGTGGAGCCACCCAACAATCCACTCCTCATGGGTTTGCACAGCCAGCATAGTCTCTCATGATGGCGGAACCACAGCAATTCAACAATCTGGTTTGCTAGGTCCAAGCATTGACCCGCACCATCTAGTATTTGTAGCAGGCTATGAAACAGCGGCAACCATCCCAGCCTACTTTATAGAATGTTATCTCAGAATAGCTACCGGGACCAATCTCCATTTCTATAGAACCCCCGTCGGGGGGCACGTTGATCCTTCTCCAATGATTGACGATCACCATCTTGCCGTAGGTCTCGCCATAGTGGACGACATCGATGTTCCTCCACCCCTTCCGACAAAGACTCTACCTCAGGCTATTCCCCAGTCCTAAAAACTCTCTTAAGAGGACGATCTCAAGTGGAAGAGTTCCAAGAGAGCCAGCTAAAGAGCTCGTCATCATTCCCTTCAGGGATGATCCGATCAGAACAATTTGGATCGATTCTTGGCTAATAGCCAACTATAAAGATCGGTTGATGACTTTTCTACGAGCCAATGAGGATATCTTCACCTGATTACCGATCAGTGCGATAAAAGAAAAGAAGCTTCATCTTGGAGTGATAGCGAGTTGTCGATGAGAGAGTTGACAAGCTGCTGATGGCAGGATTCATCCAAAAAGCATATTATCAGGAGTGGATCTCTAACATCATCATGGTTAAGAAAGTCAATGGTAAGTGAAGGATTTGCATCGACTACACTGATCTTAATAAAGCCTATCTGAAGGATAGCTTTCTACTTCTGAGGGTCAACCAACTCATCGATGCCACCTCAAGACACCAACTGTTGAGCTTCATAGACATCTTCTCAGGATACAATCATATTCGGATGGCATCTGAGGATGAGGAGAAGACCGTCTTCATAATCGACAAAGATTTCTATTGTTATAGAGTGATGCTTTTTGATTTAAAGAATGTAGGTGCAATGTATCAATGCATCATCAATAAGATATTCAAACATCATAAAAGTCTATGTTGATGATATACTCATCAAAAGAAAGGAAGTGAGTCAGCATATTACCGATCTAGAAGAGGCTTTTAGCGAGCTACAGCAATATGAAATGAAGCTAAACTCAAATAAGTGCATCTTCGGAGTCATATTAGAAAAATTTTTCAACTTTCTAGTGACTTAGCGAGGAATAGAAACCAACCTGGAGATGATCCGAGCACTCCACGACATGAAGCACCTGATTACAAGGTAGGATATTCAAAGCTAGTCAGATTAGGTTGCAGCCCTCAGGCATATCTCTAGGTCGATTGTGAAGTACCTTCTCTTCTTTAAGGTGTTGAAACAAATGAATACCTTCAAGTGGTCAGAGGAATGCCGAATCGCTTTCGAAGATCTTAAGCGCTACCTCGGAGCCCCTCCGCTTCTCTCCAAGCTAGAGAAAGGTGAGCGGTTGTTAATGTACTTAGCTATTTTATCTAATGTAATTAGTTCGATTCTAGTCTGAGAAGATGTAGGAATCCAAAAACTAGTCTACTACACGAGTAAAATCCTCTAAGATGTAGAAACGAGATATTTCAAGGCCAAAAAGATGATCCACGTACTTATTGCTTTTGCATGACATCTTCAATCCTACTTCCAAGCCCAAATAGTGGTTGTCCTAACCGATCAGCCTTTGAAGACGATTCTCTAAAGGATTGACTATTGGGAATTATATTCCAAAGTCAATCATCAGCATATTAATAGTTGTTCTATTTTATAATTATAAATAATTGAATAAAATTATATTATAATTTTTTCATCATAAAGTCTACACCTTCTAATTGTAGGAATCAGATCTAGGATTTTAGGATTAGATCTTGAAACTTTTTCAAGACCAGACAGCAAAAGATTAAAATCAATCAAAATTAATCTAAAATATCCTAGATCTAAGATCTTATTATATAATTATTATATGATATTTAAATCAAAAATTAAAAATTAAATAAGAAAGAAAAGGTTGATCATATCAACTTAAATCTATACTACATCTAATGTAGCTATAAAATAATAGATTGGATCTGTTACCTAAGCAAATTAGATGTTCTAACTTACTGATCTAGGCTTGAGGATAAATTTATGAGCTACATACATATCCGGCCTCTAGGAGTCATCCACATGAGTCCACGAACACGATCAGAGATCCTGATGCAGGAAATCAGTATAGTATGTTAGCACTGTGCTGATCTCTCTTCAACGGTCGATCTGATGCTTTTTTCTTCAAAACTTGGACACTCCAAAATATCAAAAAAAAAGAAGAAGATTTATGATGCCAAGACAACTCTCAAAAGCTCACAAAAAGGGAGAAAGAGATTTGAAACAAAAATCCTAGAAGAAGACCCTCTTCTTCTTCTTTGTTCTTTTTCTAGACATCCTGATTTATGTTTTTAATATCTCCATGATCTAGATGAATTTTTCTCTGATTTTTCTACACCAAAGAGACCTCTTAAATATATACAATCCATAAAAAGGTTTAGCAAAAAGTTTTCTTTAAACAATGAGATATGTAAAGTCCAGGATTGGTCAAAAATCTAGATAAGAAAGTCACCAAATGGCAGGTTGTTGGTTGGGCGCCCCCACCTTACTTTTCTACTGTGGACCAGCAAGGGAGGGCACAACAAATGCCAAAGAATTTCATGAGAGAGAGAGAGAGAGAATAGGGAGGTGGCGGTATGAAAAGAAGGAAGTTTTTTGGTTGACAGGATTCTATCTCATAGATTCTAAAATAAAACCAACCTCCTCTTTTAACTTGGTCATCAAACAAATTTCTATATGAGAAAAAGGAAAAGAGAAGGGAGGCATGAGATTACTTAGGGCATGGAGATTTTTCACGTAAAAACATAAAGAGAAAGGGGTGGGGTGTGAGGATTAGGTGGCGCAAGGAATAAGGAGTCCTAGTCACACTAGGACTCCTATTTTGATTTGATCAAATAAGATCTTTTAATCAAATAAAAATAAGAATAAATCAATCTAATTAAATAAGGTCCTAACATATTTAAGAACTTATTTAAATTAGATTAAATCAAATTTAATTTTAATTTATTTTCTAATCAAATTAAAAAATTGGGTTGATCCAAGTCCTAGTTAGACTAGGACTAGTTCTTCCTTGTACTTAGCTTATCCAATAAATCAATTAGATTTGATCCAATCAAGTTCAAACTAAATATAATTAAATTATATTTAATTAAACTTAATTTTAGCCTATTGGCTTAATCAAATTAAGCCAATTAGAAATTGAATTGCTAATCGATCCTCCTGCAATATTTGCATTAGATCAAACATCAATCGTATTAATCGTTTAATCCTAAAATAATTCTAAATCGCTGATCAACCATTCGATTGAAATATGAACTCTAATGTGTGTGATCTCATAAGTCTAAACCTAAGTCGATAGCATAAAAATAAATTTTTGTATCAATCGAAGTGACCATCTAGCAATGATATCCGACGGTCGGATAGGTCGATGGTGTAGAACACCATTCTTAGAACCCATGCGGATATAGTTTCCATATAATTCATCTCCTTGACCATAATGCTCATAGGATACCTTAGAGTTTAACTATTAACTCTGATCAAATTATCTACATTATATTTTAAAATATCAAATCTATTTGATGGATTATCCTGTCTAAGGTTTTATTATATTGAAATATAGTGATACATTCTTCTCCAACTCTTGGAGTGGTCAATTCCATCTTGATCATACTTTGACTTTGTAAGTACTTGACTGTGCCCAGAAGCCTTCCATTGCTGAATTAAAAATTTAGTTAGTCCGATACCAAAGCACAGTGAGTTGCTTGCAAGTTACTGAGGTGATCTCAGGTCTAAGGGATACTTATACCTATATTCCATCAAAGATATTCTCAATAGCAGAATGCTTTGAAGTTGATCATGTTTAATGACAATGTACCTATACATCTCATCTGTATGTCATACCAGTGTTTCTACACTCTTTGGTTAAGAGGACAATCAACCTATATGGTACATAGCGATCTATGCTCGATAGACGCTGTCATCCTAATTAACAGCCTATCATTTAGTCGTGAACAAATTGAAGGACTAATCGATAAATCATCTCTTTCTGATTTAAGTATGAACGCAACTTAAAGTATGAACACAACTTAAAGTTCTATATATGAGAAGCAAGCTTCTTAATCCAATGACTCCTTTCTTGTCGCCTCCCCTTTTAGTTAGTCCCATATAGAAAAAATACAAAATCTTCCTCTTCCTACACCTATAAATAAAATCCAATACTTCTACTAAGAGAGATCTCTCTCTACACTATAGCTCTTGTAGGAGCCCACGTGATAGGTGGGAATACATACCTTTTAAATTCTTTAGCTACCTTAGTTTAACTTTTTTCGATTCTTCCAACACATGAGAAGGAGAGTCGGTCAGGAAAAGATGCGAAAATCAGAAGAGGAGAAAACTCTATAGAAGAAGGCTATAAGAGGAGGTCCCGATTTAAGTTTTTTTCTTTCTTCCTTTATTTATTTTATGTTTTGAATCAAACTCCAAGCTCTGTTAATAGCTTAGGAGTTAGAAGTAGATTGTAGTACAAATTTTAAATTCTATTAATAAATTTTTTTATGCAAGTTAAAATTTTGCAAATTTTAATTTATTTTTATTACATCATGTCTAGTTATGCATCCTTCTAGGATTTGCGAGGAAACTAGACTATAGTTAGATGCTAATATTTAATAATTTCTTTGCTTGTTTTTAACGTTGAAAGTCCTACTTTTATCCCCTTGCAAAGAGATTTGATGAACTATAGTTGGGCTGAAATTCCTTTATAGTTCATGCTTGATTCAGTGCAGAAAGTTAACAAGTAGAAGGCTCATAATTTCTTCAAGTCCTCAATCCTTTCTTACTGTAAAACCTTGATAGGTCATAGTTGGGTTAAAGTTTCTTCATGACCTATGCTTGGATCAACACAAGAAAGAAAAGTTTCTTACCTAGGGTAAAATGAAATGCTTGATAGATCATATTTGAGTTAAGTCTTTTCATGGTCCATGCTTGTTTATGCTTTGCACCCTAACAGGAAGACCTAAAGGATGTGTTATTCAAGAAATCATTGGAAAAGGCTATCTCAACTATTGGTCTAGTGAATTCAAAAACTCTAGATCCCTTAGATATCATATTTCTGCACTTGTGTTCTTTTGATTTTAGTTAACAAACAATCTCCATATTTTCTTCAAAGCTCGTCTGAGTAAAAGTTTAAATGCATTTCATGAAGGAACCAAATCTAGGATTTTACAGATAAATCTTGAAACTTTTTCAAGATCTTATAATGAAAGACTTAAATAAATTAAATATTTATTTAAATAAATATATAAATACCTAGATCTCAGATCTATTACATGATCAAGATATGATATTAAATTAAAAATTAAAATCAAATAAGAAAGTAAAAGATTGAACAAACCAACCTAGCTCTATACTACATCAAATGCAGATATGAAGTTTATAGATCATATCTATTACCTGAGCAAATTAAATGTTCCAACTTGCTGATCTAGACTTGAGGATGATGTCATGAGCCGCACATGCATCCGATCTCTAGGAGTCATCCACACGAGCCTACGATCTCTGATCTAAAGTTCGATGCAAAAAATCAGCACAGCATGCTAATACTATACTGATCCTTCTTTGACGGTCGATCCGATGCTTTCTTCTTCAAAATTTAAACTCTCCAAAATATGAAAAGAAAGATGAGAGTTTACTGATCTAAGATTCTCTCAAAAAAATTCAAAAAAAGAGGAGAGATTGAAAATAAAATAGCCATAGAAGAAGACCCTCTTCTTCTTCTCTTTTCTCTCACCTAGACATCTAGTTTGGTGCCTATGGAACCCCCATGCCCAAGGACCCTCTTCCTCTGATTTTTGCACACTCCAAATCTCTCCTAAAGCTCTATATTTTATAAAAAAAATTAGAATAAAATTTATTTAATAAATAAAAAAAAAGAAGAGTCCAAGTTAGATTAAGATCTTAGACTAGGAATATTCAAATATGGGAAGTTATTGGGGCGCCCAACTCTTGGGCGCCTCCTCCATAATTATTGGCATGGGCCAGTAAGGGAGGGTGCACAATAAAGAAGATTATTTTCATTAAATAAGAGAAGAATTAATTGAAAGAGGGGGCGGCACTCAAGGAAAGGTGTTTTGGTCAATAAGGATTCTATCTCATAGAATTCTAAGCAAAACTAACTCCTCTTTTGACTTGGTCTTCCAACAAATTGCCTTATAAAAAAATGAGGAGAGAAAGAGGGCATGAGAATTCATGGGAGTGGAAAATTTTCATGTAAGAAATAAAAAAAAAGGGCATGGGGCGTGAGGATTAAGTGGCGCAAGTGATAGGGAGTCCTAGTCACACTAGGACTCCTATTTTGACTTGGTCAAACAAGATCTTTTAACCAAATAAAATCAAGATTAAATAAATCTAATTAAATAAGACCCTAATCCATTTAAGAACTTAATTAAATCAAATTTAATTTTAATTTATTTTTTAATTAAATTAAAAAATTGGGTTAATCCGAGTCCAAGTTAGACTAGGACTAGTTCTTTCTTGTACTTGACTTATCCAATAAACCAATTGGACTTGATCCAGTCAAGTCCAAACTAAATTTAATTAAATTATATTTAATTAGATTTAATCTTAGTCTATTGGCTTAATTAAATTAAGCTAATTAGCAATTTAATTACTAATCGATCCTCCTGCAATACTTGCACTAGGTTAAACACCAATCGTATTGATTATTTAATCTTAGAACGATTCTTAATCATTGATCAACCATCTGATTAGATTGTAAGTTCTAATGTATATGACCTCATAGGTCCGAACCTAAATCGATAGTACAAAAATAAATTTTTATACCAATCAAAGTAACCATCTAGCAATGATATCCGACAGCCGAATAGGTCGAAGGTGTAGAACACCATCCTTAGAACCCATGCGGATATAGTTTTCATATAATTCATCCCCTTGACCATAATGCTCGTAGGACACCTCAGAGTTCAACTGTCAACTCTGATCAGGTTATCCATATTGTATTTCAAAATATCAAATTCATCTGATGGATTACCCTGGCCAAGGTTTTGCTATATTGAAATACAGTGATACATTCTTCTCCAACTCTTGGAGTGATCAATTCCATCTTGATCACACTCCGACTTCATAAGTACTTGACTATGCCTAGAAGCCTTCCATTGCTGAATTAGAAATTCAGTTAGTCCGGTACTAAAGCATAGTGAGTTGCTTGCAAGTTATCGAGGTGATCTCAAGTCTAAGGGATACTTATATCTATATCCCATCAGAGACATTCTCGATAGTAGAATGCTCTGAAATTGGTCACATTCAATGACGATGTACCCATATATCTCATCTATATGCTATACCAGTATTTCCACACTTTTTGGTTAAGATGACAACCAACCTATATAGCATATAGTGACTTATGCTCGATAGATGCTATTATCCTAATTAACAACCTATCATTTGATCATGAATAAATTTAAGGACTAATCGATAAATTCTCTCTTTATCAAAACTAAACAGTCCTAAGGACTTCATCACAATAATAAAGTTCATTAGAAGATGTAAACTTATGATGAAAAAAATACCAAAATATTTTTATTGATTAATAAATTAATTATAATTATAAAATAGCTCAATCGTCAATAGGCCGGCAATTGGCTTTAGAACATAATTTTCAACAACTCTCGCTTATTCTAAAGCCACTCGACATAATATCTAATATCCATTTTTGACTTATGATTGTCGAACTCCTTAATTGCCAAAACTTTAGTGAAGAGATCGACTAGGTTGTCCTTTCCATCAATCTTCTGAAGGTCGATGTCACCACGATCCATGATTTTATAGACCACATGAAAGCGGCGCAGAATATGCTTTATCCGTTGGTGTGCTTTTGATTTCTTTGCTTGAGCTATGGCGCCAGTGCTGTCACAGTAGAGTAGGACTGGACCATCAATGGAGGATGCTACTTCGAGCTCGATGATAAACTTCTTCAGCCATACAATTTCTTTTGCTGCATCTGATACTACCATGTACTCTACTTCACAAACAGAGTCAGCCACTATATGCTACTTAAAATTTTTTCAACAGATAGCTCCATCACTTAGAGTAAAGATATATTCCGACATACTTTTACTATCATCATAGGCAAATTAAAAGCTGAAGTCTATAAATTCTATAAGTTTCAGATCTAACTCACCATAAATCAATCATTGGTCCTTAGTATTTCTCAAATACTTAAGGTTGGTTTTAACCATCTTTCAGTGATTTTCTTTAGGGTCAGACTAGTATCTACTCAAACTCTTAGTGAGTATGCCATATATGATCTCGTACATGTCATTGCATACATAATAGATCCTACTGTCGAAGCATATAAAATTCTACTCATATGCTCTCTTTCTTTAGGAGTTGTCGGATAATCCTTCTTAGAGAAAGAAATTTCTTGGCCTATCGGAACATAGTTCTTCTTAAAATTTTCCATGCTGATCCTCTTCACTATAGTTTCTATGTATGTGGACTGAGATATACCAAGCATTCTTTTAGATCTATCCCTATAGATCTTCATCCCTAGGATGTAGGATGCTTCACCCAAGTTCTTCATAGAGAACTGTGATGACAACCAAACTTTTATTCCTTGTAGTATAGGGATATCATTTTCGATTAAGAGAATATCATCCATGTATAAAATAAGAAATACCACACTGAACCATTTATCCATTTGTAAATGCAGGATTCTTCTCCGTTCTTAACGAAATCATATATTTTGATCACTTTATCAAAATGCATGTTCCAACTCTGAGATGCCTGTTTCAATCCATAAATGGATCTCTAAAGCTTGCACATCTTGGACTTATCTATGGATTTGAATCCTTCAAATTGTATCATATACACCTCTTCGGTCAGCTCTCCATTTAGGAAAGCTGTCTTCACATTCATTTGCCAGATCTCATAGTCCAGATGGACAGCAATGGCAAGCATGATATGAATGGACTGGAGCATTGCCACAGGAGATAACGTTTCGCCATAGTCAATATCATAACGTTGATGATACCTCTTAGCAACCAGACAGGCTTTATATGACTCCATCTTTCTATCTGTGCACCTCTTCCTTTTAAAGACCCATTTACACCCAATGGATTTAACCCCTTCAAGTGGGTCAACTAATATCGATACATCATTGATCTTCATGAAATCCATTTTGGATCTCATGGTTTCTAGCCATTTTTCAGAGTTGGATCTCTGCATCGCATCCATATAAGTGATTGGATCCTCATCATTCTCATCGAGTTTGATAGGATCACCATCCTAGACTAAGAATCCATAGTATCTATTTGGATGGCATGATACTGAAGGAAAATCCTGATTTTCTAGACCAGGTTTGTTCAGATCTGATCGAATCAAGAGATATATTTTAAAACTTTTTTTAATCTAAATCAGATCTAGAATATTTTAGATCTAATTTTTATTATTCTAATAATTAAAATAAAATATAGATAAATTAAATCAGATTTAATTTACCTTGATGTAGGATAATCCTATTATCCGTTGATGATCCTGTAAGCAGCGGAAGGTTTTGGATCTAGCCATTCAAGTGCCTGACCTCTACCGGTATCCACTCGGGCTGGATCTGGAGATCCTCTTCTTTTCTATCATGTCTTCAAAAATTAGATCTGAATCTGATTTGGAGGATCTTCAAAATAGCTTTCGAAGATCAGCAATTGTCCTTTGCAGCAGCGCAGCCTTCTAGCATTCTGTCGCCTTTCTCTTGCCTAGATTGCACAAACTAAGATCCCAAACTTTTTTGGGTGTGGAGAGGAGAGGGAGAAGATGAACTTGGCATGAAGGAGGAAGAGAGAGGCAGCCTTAGGGCGTAGAGAATTATTCTCCTCTTTGAGTTGGACGCAGGATCTTATTTATAGACTATGCATAATCTAACTCCTCTTCATCCCAACCAATCACAACCCTTTGTGAAATCAGATCTAACTCTGATTGGTGGGAATAGAGTCCCTTGGATTCATCCTTAGATGGCGCCTAAGACCAATCTAAGTTGGTTCTTAGGAGGAGTCTAATTAGAATCTAATAAGAAGATGGAGTCCCTATTCAACAGGGACTCCTGGGCACTGTTAGATATATGTGCCCTAGAAGCCAGAATTGGCTGACACTTGTAATACACTTCTAGGGGCAAAATTATAATTTTAACTATAATTAATGAAATGGGTTATTTTCTATCACACCTGTGTATTTAGTGTCTGTGATACATCCTTTGAGTTAATGGTAATGATAATTTATATTTTCAAGAGTTGAAAATTTAAGACATGAATAATCATTATTAACTCATAAACAGCTTCCGACCATAGGATCATCACGAGGATGGTGATTGATCTGAAAGGTTGGTGTACGATCGCTTCTCTTTAGTAGATGAGTCTTGAGTCTACGGTGTGGAGACACCGGAGCGAGAGTACAGGTACTCGTTAGAGAACGAGGGCACTGAGCGTGACCACCTCGAGTAGTCATTAGGAAGTCTACCTTCTCGTCAATGACTGACTCGATGCTGCAGTAGTGTGTCTGGTTCTTTGACCTGAGATGCATCGGCAGTTCACCTTGAGGGTGTTATAGTTTGACTACACCATTACTCGGTCTCCTAGCCATATGGAACCCTGAGGTGTATGTTGGCTATAGCATGTTCATTGTAGGAACTGGATTGCATCAAGATGGGATCTATCTACCTCGGTGGTAGAGGAGCAGCCCTATGATAATCATGAGAATCAAGTCCTGAAGCCCATGGCCATGGCAGAGTGAAATAATAGAAAGAGTTTCTATTTAGATTTTCACATTGGACTCGAATCGAATGATTACATCATATGACAGAGACTAGGGTTTGACGAGTTCACCTTAACCCTAATCTGATCGGGGCTCAAGATAGAAGAACTTAATCACACAGGTAGCTGCACCAAGAGGTTCGCATTCAGCTCTGATGGGTTGCCACCATATACTGCTAGGTGTCACTGGTGGATTTTGGGAGCAATTAGAATGATTTAGATGATCGATCATTCTAGCTGTTCGAATCAGAAGAGTTCTGATCCATCGAAAGGAGTTTCGATGATGTCTATGATAGAGATCATGACATATCCCATTACCATACAGAACTGAACCTAACTGGGTCACACAAACAAGGGTTTGAATCTGGTGATCATCAATTGAACTGATCTAGTTCAATTGATCTGAATGAGATTCAATTAGGTTCAAGGAAATCGTGCTAGCACTCGATTGAACCTAACGTTCTTCTTTTACTATCATAAATAAGTTGTCCTGACTGAGCCAAAGGAGTTTGTGCTCAATCAGAGGCCTTCATATGGTCTGACTGGAGGTTGTCCAAGTCAGAATAGGTTGTCTTATTTGTAAGACATTACCTGCCATTTTTGGTCACCTGCCATTTCTTGTTCTTTGACTTTGGTCAAAAGTCTACCTTTGACTGGTCAAACGTTGACCATTGACCCTTTGACTTTTGACCACATGTCATGCACCTATTGGAGAGCTGGTGGGGGCCTGTCCCCCTGCCAGAACCTGGCAAGGAGAAGGGCGCACGCCAAGGGTGGCGTGAGCCCAAGTAGGAGGCGCCTAGGAGTCCTTGTTGGACAAGGACTCCACCTCCCTTTTGGATTCCAATCAGAGTTCTACTAAGAATCCAGTTTGACTGGTCTTAGGCACCCTCTAAGGAGGAATCCAGGGGTCTCTATTCCAACCAATCAGATTTAGATCTGATTTCACAAAGGGTTGTGATTGGTTGAGAGGAAGAGGAGTTGGATCACAAGAGGTCTATAAATAAGACCCTGCGCCCAACCCTAATTCTAAGATGCAATTCTAATTGAGAAACCCCATGCCCCAAGGCTGCCTCTCCCCTCCTTCTCCATGCCATAGTCTCTTCTCCCCTTGCTCTCCACGTCCAAAAGGTGTTTTGGACTTTGGTTGGTGCGATTCAGATCAAGGAAAGGCGATCAAAAGCAAGAAGGCTGCGCTGCTGCAAAAGGACGACTGCAGATCTTCAAAAGAGTTTTGAAGATCCTCCAGATCAGATCCAGATCTGATTTTTGGAGGTGTGATAGAGAAGAAGAGGATCTCCAGATCCAACCCGAGTGGATACCGGTAGAGGCCAGGCGCTTGCGTGGCTAAGATCCAGAACCTTCCGCTGCAATCAGGATCATCTATAGGGTAATAGGATTACCCAAATCAGGTAAATTAAATTTGATTTAATTTATCGTATTTTATTTTATTTATTAAAATAATAAGAATCAGATCTGAAACATATCAAGATCTGATTGAGATCAAGAGAAAATTTTTGAAATATATCTCTTGATCTAATCAGATCTGAACGAACCTGGACCGGAAAATCAGGATTTCCCTTCAAGCACCTCAAGCTTGGGCGCACGCCACCCCTGGCGTGCACCCTCCTCCTTACCAGTTTTTGGCAGAGGGACAAGCCCCCACCAGCTCTCCAATAGGTGCATGATACGTGGATAGAAGTCAAAGTATCAATGGTCAATATTTGACCAGTCAAAGGTCAACTTTTGATCAAAGTCAAAGGACGAGAAATGGCAGGTGACCAAAAATGGTAGGTATGGTCTTACAAAATAAGACAACCCTTTTTTGACCTAGACAGGCTCCAGTCAGACCAAGTGAAGACCTCTGATCGAGCACAAACTCCTTTGGCTTAGTCAGGATAACTATTTATGATAGTAAAAGAAGAACGTTAGGTTCAATCGAGTGCTAGCACGATTTTCTTAAATCTAATTGAATTTCATTCAGATCAATTGAACTAGATTAGTTCAATTGATGATCATCAAATTCAAACCCTTATTTGTGTGATCTAGTTAGATTCAGTTCTGTATGGTAATGGGATATGTCATGATCTTTATCATCGACATCATCGAAACTTCTTTCGATGGATCAGAACTCTTCTTATTTGAACAACTAGAATGATCGATCATCTAAATCATTCTAATTGCTTCTAAAATCCACCAGTGACATCTAGCAGTATATGGTGGCAACCCATCAAAACTGAAAGCGAATCTCTTGGTGCAGCTACCTGTGTGATTAAGTTCTTCTATCTTGAGCTCTGATCAGATTAGGGTTAAGGTGAACTCGTCAAACCCTAGTTTCTGTCATATAATGCAATCATTCGATTCAAGTCCGATGTGAAAACCTAAATAAAAACTATTTCTATTATTTTACTCTACCATGGTCATGGGCTTCTAGACTTGATTCTCATGATCATCATAGGACTGCTCCTCTACCACCGAGGTAGATAGATTCCATCTTGATGCAATCCAGTTCCTACAATGAACATGTTATAGCCAACATATACCTCAGAATTCTGAATGGCTAGAAGATCGAGTTATAGTGTAGTCAAACTATAACATCCTCAAGGTGAACTATTGATTTACCTTAGATCAAAGAATCAAACACACCACTGCAGCATCGAGTCAGTCATTGACGAGAATGTAGACTTTCTAATGACTACTTGAGGTGGTCACGCTTAGTGCCCTCAATCTCTAATGAGTACCTGTACTCTCACTCCGGTGTCTCCATACTGTAGACTCAAGACTCATCTACTAAAGAGAAGCGATTGTACACCAACCTTCCAGATCAATCACCATCATCATGATGATCCTATAGTCGGAAGCATTTTCTGAGTTAATAATAATTATTCATTTCTTAAATTTTTAACTCTTGAAAATATAAATTATCATTACCATTAACTCAAAGGATGTATCACAGACACTAAATACACATATATAATAGAAAATAATCCATTTTATTGATTATAGTCAAAATTATAATTTTGCCTCTAGAAGTATATTACAAGTGTCAGCCAATTCTAGCTTCTAGGACACATATATTTAACAATCTTCCACTTGTCCTAAAGTCAATTGGCTACAAGTCTAAGTCCCATCTTCTCAAGATGGGCTTCGATCTTTTATTATCCCAACGGCTTTGTAAGTGGGTCTACCACATTGTCTGCAGAATTAATTCTCTTGATCTCGACGTAACCCTTCTCGAGATAATCGTGGATGAGGTGGTATCGTCACTCAAATATGCTTGAATTTCTGATGAGACCTCGGCTCTTTAGCAAGGGCTATGGCGCCATTATTGTCATAGTACAGAGAAATGGCATCTGATGGCATTACTCTGATTTCTACAGCAAACTTCTTATACCAGAATGCTTCCTTCGCAGCCTCTGATGCAGCGATATATTCTGCTTCTATAGTGGAATCTACTATTATGGTTTGCTTGAAACTCTTTCAGCTGATAGCACCATCATTGCATACAAACAGACTCTCAGATGTCGACTTTTGATCATCTATATCGGACATAAAATCCGAAATCTGTGAATCTCTGGACTTGGAGTTCTCTATTACCAAAGACCAACATCATATCCTTAGTTCTTCTTAAGTACTTAAGGATGCATTTCATAGAAGTCCAGTGTTCTTCATCTGGATTTGACTGATATCTACTTGTGGCACTTACAGCATGGGCTATATCAGGTCATGTACATAGCATGGCATACATGAGGCTCCCTATTGCAGAAGCATAAGGGATCTTGCTCAGACTTAGTTTCTTACCATGCCATATCTCATACAGTGTGGTAGGAATAGTTTTAGAAGGAATCCTATTCAGTAGATAAATTGAAGTTAATAATGAGTGTCCCCAAAGAAAATCAGGGAGGTCTGTGAAGCTCATCATGGATCGAACCATATCCAATAGAGTCCGATTTCTCCATTCTGAAATCCCATTGAGTTGAGGTGTTCCTGATGGAGTCCATTGAGAGACTATACCATTTTTCTTGAGATAGTTTAGAAATTTCCGACTAAGGTATTCACCTCCTCGATCTGATCAAAGAATCTTAATAGGTTTTTCAGTTTGTTTTTCTACTTCATGTCTGAATTCTTTGAACTTTTCAAAGGCTTCAGACTTATGTCTCAAAGATACACATACCCATATCTAGACAGATCATCGGTAAAGGTAATGAAGTAGACAAAATTATCTCTTATCGGCACATCAAATGGGCTGCACACATAAGTATGTACTAGGGTAAGAAGATCTGTGGCCCTTTCCCCATGTTCTACAAAAGGGAGTTTAGTCATTTTGCCTTAAAGACAAGATTCACAAGTTGGATATGACTCGGAAGTCAACGGACTCAATAGCCCATTTTTTCTTAATTTGTTAATCCTATCTTCTGCTATATGACCTAAACTTAGGTGCCATAG
>QRFJ01004891.1:92354-120024 GCA_006176705.1 Cocos nucifera
ATACTATTGTTTTGGACTTATCCTTAGGTATTATGCATTCACATTTTCTCGATAGTTAGAACAGATACATCAATATATAGCTGATAAAGATCATTAATTAAGGCAAACCATTTGCAATTTTTATTTCTTTTCATAAAGAATGTTACAATGGTCCTTAAAGAAGATAATACATAGCCTTCTATTGCTAAGCATAAAACAGAAATTAAATTTCTGCTAGCTGTTAGGCAATAATAACAGTCTTTCAAAATAAGTTTAAACCAAATGGTAATCGAAGAGGATATGTTTCCACCATCACTGCTAGCAAACTTTTGCCTCCATTTTCGATGCGTAAGAATCAGTACTCTCCATCCCTCAGTCCTCCTGCTATCCTCAAGATCCTCCTGCATGGAATGCACAGATGAGCAGCTAGAACAGATCACAATGCATCCAACTGGATGAGAAGAAACTGTAGATGATTAGACTCAATAGCAGGCATATCTCCAGAAGGAGTCTCTTCCTTGCTTCTTCAGGATGGCGGGTAAGTAGGGCAGTTCCGCTTTCAATGGCCATCACTGTTGTAATGAAAATACTTTTTTTTGACAGTGGCCTTCTTCTTCGACTCTGTCTTCTTCTTTCCTCCTTCTATCTTCTACTTTTTTTACAGACTTCTTTTTCTTTTCAGAAGATTTTTTTTTTGGAAGAAGATTCGTTTCATAGCAAGAACTAAGCCTTCAGAATCTTTATAGAAAGCTTAGTGTGAGCACCAGCATGTTCATTAATTCAGTCAAGAAATTTTAAAGTTTATGCATGTGGTAATTCATGATGAATTGTCCATATGCATCAGTCAAGGATTGCAGAATAACATCGTTCTCAGATCCAAGTCTACTTCACATCGAGCTTCTCAAGCTCTTCTAAGTCCTTGATCATCATCAGACCAGTGATTCTTGGACTGACTGCCCATCACGCCATCTTAGCCTTAAAAAGTCATTTCGTGACTTGATACTTGGTTGCGCGACTCTGTTCACCAAATATCTCTTGTAGGTGAGCCAATATTTGACGAGCAGTTTCGATATCTTCATGTTGGCACTGGAGCTCATCAGACATCGCGCCCAACATGTAATATCTGGCCTTATTATCTTCGTCTATCCATATTTCTAGAGACGCTCTCTATTCAGCGGATGGATGGGCTAGTAAGGTGGGAGGATCCTGGTCCAATACATGGGTTAACTTCTCCAAACCCAAAATAATTTTATAGTTTCTGAGATAATCTTTATAATTGAGTTCGGTCAGTCTATATATGTCCAGGATACGTGCTAATGGGTTGAACGCAGATATTTTTCTATAAAGAGTCAAAGATTCTAGTTAGATATTGTAATTATGACTTGACCAATTTATTTAAAAATTTTATTTTTAAACAAATTAGCTTCCACTATTTTCTCGGATCCCTACACTCCCTCAGTAGAGATGCAAAATCTCTACTGATTATGATTTCTTAGTGTGAATGCGAAGTCTCACCAACTGACTCATCACCTCACCTAATAGTTATTGGTGATGGGTTAGCCATGAGTGAACAACTCCATTGTTCAATGATTCTCTAATCATGGTGCACCCAAAACTTGGTCTCTCAATTCATGAATCTCACCATATCCGGAATATTGATTTCACTCCTTAGTTAAGTCAGACCCACCATTGCACAGACTCGATTCTTAATTGAGTCTCCTCACCATATCCAAATATTGAGTCTAACTCATCCTCCAGCCATAGGCATCCAATGCCTAATAGACATGGTTACATCTTTCCGATGCAACCTGAGCCACTGTATCCAGCCCGAGAAACAATTCAACCTCGAAAGACGCTCGCCATCTACCAATGGTAGAAGAACTCAGACTTAATCTTTTCTAAAGGAGAATTAATTCTATATTAAACTAGATTTGTCATAGTCATAACAATTATGACTAACCTACTAGCATGGGTTAGCGTCGGATTATTGACACTAAATTAGAACTTATATAAGTCAACAGATATGGCCAAATAAGTGAGATCGATAGAGGATATGCATTAACATCGTACAAGAATGCATTCAAATCGAGTAGCTCTCAATTAAAAATCAGTCGGTCGTATCTGCTAAACTTACCTTAGACACTAAATTATTGAGCCAGAACCAATTGGGTTAGCCTACAATCCAGACTCTAACCTTTGAGCCTAATTAGGACTTGCTTGATCGTGACTCGATCTTGACCCAGACTTAATCCTATTAGGCTGGTCAATTTAAGCATTATTGATCTCAAACCAACTCTTGATTCGGTTTGATCAACCGCTTAGACCTAATTAAGCTACCCAAGCCCGAACCCAGTATTATAAATATGTCTTAGATCTTAAATTCTTAATTTTAGATCTAATTAATATTTCATAATCTTAATTCTTAATTAAGGAGGGTTCATAAATAAAATATGCACAATAAATCCTAGGGTTTCAGGATCTAAGATTTTACAGAAAGTAAGTTTTGAATTTTTGATTAAGGACGAACGCGCAGCACTCCTACACATCATAAGAACACTCCATCGGATGGAAGGAGAAGGTCTTTAAACTCTTCTTCGTTCTTATGATCGGACAGCTAAAAGAAATGCCTTAATCAGGAATATGTAATACTACAAAATAGTTTTAGATCTATATCATATATCTCATATACAAATTCGATCTAACCATGGCATATTTTGCATACATCTTATGTATCAAATCATGCATGTTTTTTTAGATCTAAATTATCTCATATAATTCTAAAAAATTAGATTTTAAATTGATCTGATCAAAATAAACTCTTAATCTAGATAACTATGTAGAACTATTCTACAACTAGTCTAGACATGCATCAATCATATCTCATATAATGTTAAAATTAAATAATTTTTATTTACTATTTTTCAAATATTATTATAATAATTATAATATCAAAAAATAGTAAATAAATAGATCTAAAATATGATTAAATTAAATTAAATTATAAACATGTAAGACTATTCTATAGAACTATTCTATTTTAGAACTAGTCATGCATATTTTCTAATCTTAGATCTAAATCATTTAATTTTAATTTTTCTAATTTTAGATTTGATCACATCTTATGTGATATCTAAAATCACTTATTTTTTGATTAAAATAAATTTAAAATTAGATCTAAATACTTTAGAACCTTGGCTCTGATACTAGTTGAAGAAAAATCCTGATTTTTCAGACTAGGTTCGTTCAGATCTGATCAGATCAAGAGATATATTTCAAAACTTTTCTCTTTGATCCGAATGTAGATCTACGTTATTTCAGATCTTATTTTTATTAATTTTAATAATTATAAAATATTTAAATAATTATGAGTTATAATAATTTTTAAATTAGTATTTAAATTTCATTTTGTGATGCTGTCTGGATAATCTTAATTATCCTTATTTGGACTCCTGTAAGCAAGCGAAAGGTTCTGGATCTAGCCACGTCAAGTGCCTTGGCTCTACCGATATCTACTCAAGGCTGATCTAGAGATCCTCCTTCTCTTTCTCTCATATTTCAAAATTAGATCTGATCTGAATTTGGAGGATCTTCAAAATAGCTTTCAAAGATCAGCAGTTGTCCTTTGCCACGCGCAGCGCAGTACTTCTAGCGTTCTATCCGCCCTTTCCTCGCCTAGATATGCATCCAACTACGATCCCAAATTCTTGGGCATGAAGAGAGAGAGGGAGAAGATGAAAACTTGCGCATGGAGGAGGAGAAGATGATGGCAGCCTTGGGGCATAGAGAAGTTATTCTGCTCTTGAGTTGGGCGAATAGGGTCTTATTTATAGACTATGTGTGATCACTCCTCTTTCATCCATCAATGTAACAATCCTTTATATAAATCAGATTAAATCTTGATTTAGTGGTGGGAATAGTAAGTCCCTTGGATTCATCCTTAGATGGTGCCTAACACCAATCAAAGTGTATGGTTCTTAGGAGGAGTCTAATCAAAATCCAATAATAGAAGATGGCGTCCCATGTCCAATAGGGACTACACTGGCGTGAGTGTGCGCCTCCTCACTTGTCAGTTTTCTGGTAGGGGCAGCAAGCCCACCAGCTCTCTAATAGGTGCATGAATGTGGACAGAAGTCAAAGTATCATGGTCAATATTTTGACCAGTCAAAGGTCAACTTTTTGACCAATGTCAAAGGATGAAAAATGGTAGATGACCAAAAAATGGCAGGTATTGCTTCACAAAATATATGACAACTCTTTTCTGATCTGCAATAGGCTCCAGTCAGATCAAGTGAAGGCCTCTGAATCGAGCACAAACTCTTTGGCTCAGTCATGACAACTTTTTATGATAGTAAAAGAAGAATGTTAGATTCAATTCGAGAGTTGCTCAGCACGATTTTTTGAACCTAATTGAATCTAATTCAGATCAATTGAACTGGATCAGATTCAATTGATTGATCACCAGATTCAAATCTTATTTGTGTGACCAGTTAGGTTTAAGTTCTATATGATAATGGGATATGTCATGATCTCTATCATCGACATCATCGAAACTTCTTTCGATGAATCAGAACTCTTCTGATTCGAACAGCTAGATAGAATGATCATCTAAGATCATTCTAATTGCTCCAAAATCTATCATGTGATACTCTAGCAGTATATGATGGCAATCCATCAAAGCTGAATGCGAATCTCTCTTGGTGCTGCACTATGTGATTAAGTTCTTTTATCTTGAGCTTTCGATCAGAATTGGGTTAAGGTGAACTCGTCACCCTAGTTTCTTGTCATATGATGTAATCATCGATTCAGTCCGATGTAGAAAAATTAAATAGAACTCTTTCTATTCTTTCACTCTCATGGCCCATGGGCTTCTGACTTATTCTCATGATAATCACATAGGGCATGCTCCTCTATCACTGAGGTAGATAGATTCCATCTTGAATGTAGTCCAGTTCCTACGCTGAAGTGCTATAGCCAACATACCCCTCAGGATTTCGAATGGCTAGGAGACCGAGTTATGGTGTAGTCAAACTATAAACTTCAGGATGAAACTTCGATGCAACACTCAGGTCAAAAATCAGACACAGCTGAAGCTGACAGTATCAGTCCATTCATTGACGAGAAGATAGACTCTAATGACTTACTGGAGGTGGTCAACGCTCAGAGTGCCTTTGCTTCAGAAGTGATTATTGTTACTCTTGCGTTCAGATGTCTCCATACTGTGAGGGACATCAAGACTCAGTCTACTATAAGAGAAGTAATTGCACAATTTTGGCTACATAAACCTCTTGAAAATATGACATCCTCGGGTAATGATCACTAAGGTGAAGAATTTATGCATTAGATAATAATTATTCATGTACTTAATTTAATGCAAATAGCTCTTTAAGAAAGAACTATTAGTTACATGTGAACTGCGAGAAAGATTAACACAGTACTAGTTCATATACGACGAAATAACCAGCATTCTATGTTTATCAATTAAATTTGCTGAAGGATACAGTGAGCAAGCCGCTTCTACGGATCAACCTTATATCTACAGATAATCCTCAGAACGCTGTAATAGCTGGTCATACGAGACTCAGCTTATAGTGCACAATGCTATAGAGTATAATTTTAATATCGAGACTTTTACTTGAGTCTACTAGGAAGATAGATATATAGGAACTCATTTCTATGTCTCAGCTAAGGTATAGGTCTGAGACTGATAGTAAATTTTAAATCACATGTAGAAAGTCACGAGTAATCCGAGTATGATCTCTTTGAGTAGTTGCTATGAGATGTACTATCAACTAGATGAGTTGTCTACGAGAACTCACCTTACTAAATGAGACCAGATCGTCTTAAGGTGTGTGAAGTGTGGTATCTTACCATATCTATTCAGGAATATTCACACTGACAACTTACTGAATTATTTACTGTAAGATATAAGCATCATTTTTTGGAATCGCGCAAGCTCAATTCAACTCTTACTATCTTGAATGTCTACAACCAATTCCCTTAACACCAATAGGCATGATATCTTAACTTCTTGGCAAAGAGATTTTCATCCTTAAGATTAGAATATTAAGAAACTCATCAGCATGGATGATTTATGATCCATTGATCATCTTGGGCCTGAATGTAATTACCTTATCAATTAGTCAATTTTCTTAACTCATTTGATCATTGAAATCGGTCCCCAAATTAAGGTGGAAAGTGCCTTGGTTTTACAAAGTAGCGTCCATATCTCTAGGAGTTTACATCTAGACTACATGAATCCATTAAAGATTAGTGATTCAAGTGACTAGAAGGATAGAAGCTCCTACGTTATCATGGAAGTCTCGTGAGTGGCAATTTAGTAGATTGCATTAAAGAGATTTCCACCATATATAGCAGTATGCCGGACTGATATACCTCAAGGACCAAGAAAGATCATTGTACAATCTCTCTATTTTATCCTAGTATAAAAGGTGAATAATACATTTCCGAAGATAGATATCTCTCCGACATATTCGAAAGTGATACTCTCAATTATTTTTTACTTCTGAATAGATATTCAAATTGATCATATGTTTTCATACTCCATTAGAAGTCAATGCTAATATGGCTGAGATATCTACTTGGATTTGTATTGTCTCATTATGTACTCCAGACTCATGACCTCTGACATTCTTAGAGTAATCAATAGCAATCAGATACATGAAATATTCAATACTTTACTACGGTATTCTAATCTAGGGATGTTTTACTCTGGTCATTGTTTAGAATAAACCATATCCTCAATTAAGTTAGTCAATATATCATAGTATACACCACTTATTTATTAGTAACACTATAGGAGACCGTAGGACATGAGACATAGTCATAATAACTGGATATTATAAACATAGTGTGATATTATCATAATATAGTTCCGATTACCATTACTCTAGATTAATGGACCCTAAAATAGCTAAAATATAGTCAATAGATATATAGCAAATATTTATTAAAAATTTTATGCAAAACTAGAAAATGTATGAAATTCATAAAAGAACGATAAACGATATGAAAGATTTGAATCAAATAGACAAGTTCAAAATTTTGTTAAAGCTTAAGAAATTGGAAAGGGTCTTCTAGTGTCCAACCATTTAAGGAATCTCCGTCTTGCTCGACATCTATTCCTACTAATCTACAACCCTGTATAACAGAATTGCAAAATATGGTTAAAGGAATATCGATTATCCATACCCAGTATTAAATCAAAAGTACAGATATGAAAGAAGTTATCATATAAATAACCTTGCCAGCATAGTTACTTTTTTTTTTTCCGCCTTGTTCAAATCTAGGGAGGCAATGTACTGAGGATATTTCCTTTCTTATGCTTCCTTTCTTGCAAAAAAGCAATTAACTGACTCTATCGGCTTTTGATCTTTCTGATCTAGCCCTGCACTGATTTCGCCTGAACTTACTCTTTTGTTTTCTTCTTTTGTTCTTCGTCACCTTTCCTAAAGGGTTGAAAACTAGAAAGAATGAACTCCCTACCTAAGTTTACCAATTATTTATGAACGCTTGGTGATCCTTCTCAAAGTTTGAGTAACACCCAATAAGCATGGTAGTTTATTTCAGGCTTATATAATTTTGTAATGAGTAAGAAAAAGGAGATTAGACTTAACAGCGTGAGTTCAGTTACTTGCATCTTTTCAGTTGTTTCATGCAGAAAAAGCCCAAGTTTAGCTCAAGCGCTATCAGCTCGATCTATATAGTACATGATCAGTCATAAGAGCTCCATCAGACATATATGGCAACTGGAAAGATAGCGCAACTAGTCTCTGGTCTCTCAATATCATCGGACTGTTGCCAAAAAAATCCTCCAACACTTGGAGCATTTATTTGGCTAGCGTAGTCTCAAACCTGCGACATGAACTCGTCCCTCATCATAAAGCTAGCATAATGGTGCACCGTGGTTCGATTACTAAGCTACTTCTTGATAAGTGTCTCTGATTGTTTCCACGGTATTAGCAGCTGGCTCCCCAAGTGCAGGATCTGTCAGCACATAATAGGATTCCGTTTCATACTCCACACATCTGTCAACTTTCGATACCAACTAGCAAAGGAAGTTACCGCGATCCCCTCCACCAACTTATCATTACTCCAACCATATGATTTAGAGCGATAGAAAAGTAGCCATATCTGCATGAAGAAAATCAAAAGTCGTATTTAGTAATTGATTCATTTAAACCCTAAAGATTTGAACTTTAATCAAAAGATTATTTTCCACTATTATTATTCAATTGTAGCCTTCTACCTCTAATTTCAAAATTATTCCTAATTCTTAGTAGTGTACTAGAATCATAATAGACTTGTACATGAGGCTTCAAATCTTTGGTTGGCCACCTAAGTACATCTAAGGATGCGGTTCATATCAATTATTTCTTCAAATAATTTTAGGTATATTAATATTTTACCCCAGGCCTTGATTAGTTGAGCTTTGGCTTCTTAGAAAGGATCTGTTAGGTGCCAACCATAACATCATGCCATACTTTGGCCAATCCAACAATGAATTGATTAGGCTCAGATTTGGTTGCCCATCTAACCATCATTTAGAAAGATGTATCCAAAGAGATATATAATAATGAATGATATTCATCAATCGATAAGCACCAGCCTTTGGGCCTCCAATATTATCCAACTGATGGATCCCATCATCATCACATTTTTAATGGAAGCTATGATTCATTATATAAACTATTTTATTTAGAGACCTTAAAATTTCTAGAAGGTTAATTTATAAAGCAAGTAGATCAGATTAACCAGCTGTCATGAATCCTCACACTTAACTTTCACCAAGTCAGAGAGACATTAATAGGCTATCTAGGAGCATATAAATCAGTCAACTAATTTACCTAGCCCCTGAAACTCAATAGCCTCGAAAGTCAAGCGACAATTTGATCAAAAATAATTCTCACCAAAAGGGTCAGAGTAATCGATCAGATGTGAAGGTCTTCAGGCTTGCTTACGATACCGAATAAAAATGATCAGACTGTAAAGTGAGTCTGCAATTAAAAACTACTGATTTAAATTTATTAGATACACAACTGTGTTATTAGTTCAATTAGATCATAACCTAACGAGTTCATAGCTAACTACGTAGCACAAGAATCAAAGTCCAATCTTGATTTCTTGTTAAAGACATGAGACTTGATCAACTAACTATTGCAATTGATCTAGAGACTTTGACTAATCTAAAGTTAATATTGGATTAGAGGGTTGTGATTGGTTGAGAGGAAGAGGAGTTGGATCACAAGAGGTCTATAAATAAGACCCTGCGCCCAACCCTAATTCCAATGCTATTAGACACGCCCCAAGGCTGCCTCTCCCCTCCTTCTCCATGCCATAGTCTCTTCTCCCCTTGCTCTCCACGTCCAAAAGGTGTTTTGGACTTTGGTTGGTGCGATTCAGATCAAGGAAAGGCGATCAAAAGCAAGAAGGCTGCGCTGCTGCAAAAGGACGACTGCAGATCTTCAAAAGAGTTTTGAAGATCCTCCAGATCAGATCCAGATCTGATTTTTGGAGGTGTGATAGAGAAGAAGAGGATCTCCAGATCCAACCCGAGTGGATACCGGTAGAGGCCAGGCGCTTGCGTGGCTAAGATCCAGAACCTTCCGCTGCAATCAGGATCATCTACAGGGTAATAGGATTACCCAAATCAGGTAAATTAAATTTGATTTAATTTATCTTATTTTATTTTATTTATTAAAATAATAAGAATCAGATCTGAAACATATCAAGATCTGATTGAGATCAAGAGAAAATTTTTGAAATATATCTCTTGATCTAATCAGATCTGGACGAACCTGGACCGGGAAATCAGGATTTCCCTTCAACTGGTATCAGAGCCATGGTTCTAAATTGTTTAGATCTGATTTTAATTTTATTTTAATTAGAAAATAAAGTGATTTCAGATGTCACATGAGATGTGATCAGATCTGAAATCAGAAAAATTAAAATTAAATGATTTGGATCTAAGAACATGAAGATATGCATGACTAGTTCTAGAATAGAATAGTTCTATAGAATAGTTTTGCATGTCTTTGATTTAATCTGATTAAATCATATTTTAGATCTTCTTATTTACTATTTTCTGATATTATAAGTGTTATAATAACATCTGATAAACAGCAAATAAAAATTATTTAATTTTAAATATCATATGAGATATGATAGATGCATGACTAGACTAGTTGTAGAATAGTTCTACATAATTGTCTAGATTAGAATTTATTTTGATTAGATCAATTTAAATCTAATTTTTTAGATTATTATGTGATAATTTAGATCTGAAAACATGCATGATTTGATACATGAGATGTATGCAAAATATGCCTTGATTAGATCTAAATTTGTATATGAGATATATGATATAGATCTATAACTGTTTTGTAGATTTACATGTTCCTGATTAAGGCGTTCCTCTTGGCCGTCCGGTCATAAGAACGAAGAAGGGTTTAAAGGCCCTCTCTTCCCATTCGATGGGGTGTTCTTATGACGTGTAGGGGTGCTGCGTGTTCGTCCTTAATCAGAAACCCAAAACTTACTTTCTGCAAAACCCTAGATCCTGAAACCCTAGGATTTATTGTGCATATTTTGTTTATGAACCCAACTTAATTAAGAATTAAGTTTATGGAATATTAATTAGGTCTAAAATTGAGAATTTCAGATCTAAGACATATTCATAATACTGGGTTCGGGCTTGGGTAGCTCAATTAGGTCTAAGCGGTTGATCAAACCGAATCAAGAGTTGGTTAGATGGGATCAACAATGCTTAAATTGACCAGCCTAATAGGATTAAGTCTGGGTCAAGATCGAGTCACGATCAAGCAAGACCTAATTAGGCTCAGAGGTTAGAGTCTGGATTGTAGGCTAACCCAATTGGTTCTGACTCAACAATTTGGTGTCTAAGGTAAGTTTGGCACAGACGACCGACTGGTTTTTAATTGGAAGCTACTCGACCTGAATGCGTTCTTGTGCGAGTTAACGGCATATTCCTTCCACCGGTCTCACTTACCTGGCCATATCTGTTGACACAGTTCTGATCTGAGGTGGTCAATAATCCGAGCTGACCCATGCCACTAGGTTAGTCATAATTGTTATGACTAAGCCAAGTCTAGTTTAATGAGACCTGAATCAATTCTCCCTAAGAAAAGATTAAGTCCGAGGTCTTCCACCATTGTAGACGTGCGGGCCCTTCCCGGGGTTGATTGTTCTCGGCTGGATACAGTGGCTCAGTTGCACCGGGAAGACGCAACCATGTCTATTAGGCATTGGATGCTATGGGCTGGAGGATGAGTTGGGCTCAATATTTCCGGATACGGTGAGAGACCCAATTAGGAACCCAGTCTATGCAAATGGTGGGTCTGACTTAACTAAGGAGTGGATCAATATTCCGGATACGGTGAGATTCATGAATTAGAGACCAAGTTTGGGTGCACCATGATTAGAGAATCATTGAACAAGAGTTGTTCACTCATTGGCTAACCCATCACCAATAACTGTTAGGTGAGGTGATGAGTCAGTTGGTGAGACCGCACCACCCACTAGAAATCATCAATCGCGGAGATTTTCGCATCTCTACAGAGGGAGTGTAGGGATCCGAGAAAATAGTGGGAGCTAATTTGTTTAAAAATAAAATCCCTAAACAAATTGGTCAAGTCAAAATTACAGTATCTAACTAGAATCTTTGACTCTCTACAGGAAAATGTCTGCGTCCAACCCACTGGCACGTATCCTAGACACACATAGACTGACTGGACCCAATTATAAAGATTGGCTCAGGAACTACAAAATTGTTTTGGGTTCAGAGAAGTTAACACATGTTTTGGACCAGGACCCTCCCACCTTACCAGCTCGTCCATCCACTGAACAGAGAGCGTCTCTGGAAAAATGGATTGACGAAGACAATAAGGCCAGATACTACATGTTGGGCTCGATGTCTGATGAGCTCCAGCGCCAACATGAAGATATCGGGACTGCTCGCCAAATGTTGGCTCACCTGCAGGAGATGTTTGGTGAACAGAGTCGCGCAGCCAAATATCAAGTCACGAAATGACTTTTTAAGGCTAAGATGCGTGATGGGCAGTCAGTCCAAGATCACTGTCTGACAATGATCAAGGACATGGAAGAGCTTGAGAAGCTCGGTGTGAAGTTGGACTTGGACTTGCAGAACGATATTATTCTGCAATCCTTGACTGATGCATATGGGCAATTCATCATGAATTACCACATGCATAAACTTCAAAATTCCTTGGCCGAGTTGATGAATATGCTGGTTACCGCTGAGCTTTCTATGAAAGGTTCTAAAGGCTCAGTTCTTGCTATGGAACGGACTTCTTCCAAAAGAAAGTCTTATGGAAAGAAAAAGAAGTCTGTGAAAAAGCAAAAGGTAGAAGGATCAAAGAAGAAGAAGGCAGAACCGAAGAAGAAGGTCGATGGCAAAGGAAAGTGTTTCCATTGCAACAGCGACGGCCATTGGAAGCGGAACTGCCCTACTTACCTGGCCACCCTGAAGAACAAGAAGGAAGGTCCTTCTGGAGGTATGCTCGTTATTGAGTCTAACCTTACGGTTTCTTCTGCATCCAGTTGGGTGCTTGACTCTGGTTCTAGTGCTCATCTGTGCACTTCTATGCAGGGTCTTGAGGATAGCAGGAGGCTGAGGGATGGAGACATGATCCTACGCGTCGGTAATGGAGCAAGAGTTGCTGCAGTAGCCGTGGGAACATACCCTCTGCGATTACCATCTGGTTTAGACTTAGTTTTAAAAGACTGTTATTATGTGCCTGCAGCTAGCAGGAATTTGATTTCTGTTTCATGCTTAGCACAAGAAGGTTATGTGATCACCTTCTTTAAGGACCATTGTAACATTCTTTATGAAAGAAATAAAATTGCAAATGGTTTCCTTGTTAATGGTCTTTATCAGTTGCATATTGATGTACCTATTTTAACTATCGAGCAAAACGTGAATGCCAAACGACCTAGGGATAGTCCAAACGACAGATATCTATGGCACCTGAGATTAGGTCATATAGCAGAAGATAGGATTAACAAATTGGAGAAAAATGGGCTATTGAGTCCATTGACTTTTGAGTCATATCCAACTTGTGAATCTTGTCTTCAAGGCAAAATGACTAAACTCCCTTTTGTTGGACATGGGGAGAGGGCCACAGATCTCCTTGCCCTAGTACATACTGATGTGTGCGGCCCATTCGATGTGCCGGCTAGAGGCAATTTTGTCTACTTCATTACCTTTACCGATGATCTGTCTAGGTATGGGTATGTGTATCTTATGAGACACAAGTCTGAAGCCTTTTGAAAAGTTCAAAGAATTCAGACATGAAGTAGAAAAACAAACTGGAAAACCCATTAAGGTTCTTCGATCAGATCGAGGAGGTGAATACCTTAGCCGGGAATTCCTAGACTATCTTAAGGAAAATGGCATAGTCTCTCAATGGACTCCACCAGGAACACCTCAACTCAACGGGGTTTCAGAACGGAGAAATCGGACTCTATTGGATATGGTTCGATCCATGATGAGCTTCACAGACCTCCCAGATTTTCTTTGGGGACATTCATTATTAACTTCAATCTATTTACTGAATAGGGTTCCCTCTAAAACCGTTCCTACCACACCGTATGAGATATGGCACGGTAAGAAACCAAGTCTGAGTCATCTCAGAATTTGGGGTTGTCCGGCTTATGTCAAAAGACAACAAGCGGACAAGTTAGAGTTTAGGTCCTTTAGAGCTCGATTCATAGGATATCCTAAAGAGTCATTAGGATACTATTTCTACATTCCAGAAGACCACAATGTGATTGTGAGTCGACATGCCATATTTCTTGAAAAATAGTTTATTCAAGATAGTGGCATTGGAAAGCAGATTAAGCTTGATGAGAAAGTCTCACAAGCAGAACGAGCTAAGGACCAAGTGGAACCAAATCAGGTTGAGCCAATAAGAACACTACCTCCTCCACCTCGTAGATCGGAAAGAGTTTCCCGTCCCCCTGAAAGATACTTAGGTATTATTTCAGAGGACGTAGAGGAAATGTTCCTCATAGGTAATGGTGCTCATGGTGATGATCCCAAAACCTACAACGAGGCGATATCAGATATCGACTCCGAGAAATGGCTTGAGGCAATGAAGTCAGAGATTGACTCGATGCACTCAAACCAAGTCTGGACCTTGGTAGATCCACCAGAAGGTATAGTACCTATTGGGTGTAAATGGATCTTCAAGAGAAAGATTGGTGCAGATGGGAATGTGGAGACATTCAAGGCTAGACTGGTGGCAAAAGGTTATAGTCAACGTGAAGGCATTGACTATCAGGATACCTTTTCCCCGGTAGCTATGCTAAAATCCATCCGCACATTGCTTGCTGTTGCAGCCTATTTCGATTATGAAATATGGCAAATGGACGTGAAAACGGCATTCCTAAATGGATATCTTGAGGAAGATATCTATATGGAACAGCCGCTAGGTTTCACATCCAGTGATACTGATCACAAGGTTTGCAAGCTGCAAAGGTCCATATATGGACTTAAGCAAGCATCTCGGAGCTGGAACACTCGTTTCAATGATGTGATCAAAAAGTTTGGTTTCATCAAAAATGAAGAGGAACCATGTGTTTTCAAAAGGGTCAGTGGGAGCGCTGTTGTCTTCCTCGTATTGTACGTGGATGACATCCTCCTTATTGGGAATGATATTCCCATGTTGACATCAGTCAAGATGTGGTTGTCCTAAGGAATTCTCCATGAAAGACCTAGGTGAAGCATCCTTTATTCTAGGAATTAAGGTCTATAGGGATAGACCGAATAGGATGCTAGGACTTTCACAGAAGATGTACATAGAGGAAGTACTAAAGAGGTTTAGTATGGAAAACTCTAAGAGGGGATTAATACCCTTCAGACATGGTATTCATCTTTCCAAGAAGATGTGCCCCAGCACACCTGAGGAAATAGAACGCATGAGCAAGATCCCTTATGCTTCTGCAATAGGGAGCCTCATGTATGCCATGCTATGTACACGACCTGATATAGCCCATGCTGTGAGTGTCACAAGCAGATATCAGTCAAATCCAGGTGAAGAACACTGGACTTCTGTGAAATGTATCCTTAAGTACTTGAGAAGAACTAAGGATATGATGTTGGTCTTTGGTAATGGAGAACTCCAAGTTCAAGGGATACACAGACTCGGACTTCATGTCCGATATAGATGATCGAAAGTCGACATCTGGAAGTCTGTTTGTGTGCAATGGTGGAGCTGTCAGCTGGAAGAGTTCCAAGCAAACTGTGATAGCAGATTCCACCATGGAAGCAGAATATATAGCTGCATCAGAGGCTGCAAAGGAAGCATTCTGGTACAAGAAGTTTGCTGCAGAAATTGGAGTAATGCCATCAGATGCCATTCCTCTTTACTGCGACAACAATGGCGCCATAGCCCTTGCTAAGGAGCCGAGGTCTCACCAGAAGTCCAAGCACATTGAGCGGCGATATCATCTCATCCGCGATTACCTTGAGAAAGGTTACGTTGAGGTCAAGAGAGTCAACTCCGCAGATAATGTGGCAGACCCACTTACAAAGCCGTTGGGCCAGCAGAAGATCGAAGCCCACCTTGAGAAGATGGGACTTAGACTTGTAGCCAATTGGCTTTAGGACAAGTGGGAGATTGTTAGATATATGTGCCCTAGAAGCCAGAATTGGCTGACACTTGTAATACACTTCTAGGGGCAAAATTGTAATTTTGACTATAATTAATGAAATGGGTTATTTTCTATCACACATGTGTATTTAGTGTCTGTGATACATCCTTTGAGTTAATGGTAATGATAATTCATATTTTCAAGAGTTGAAAATTTAAGACATGAATAATCATTATTAACTCATAAACAGCTCCCGACCATAGGATCATCACGAGGATGGTGATTGATCCGGAAGGTTGGTGTACGATCGCTTCTCTTTAGTAGATGAGTCTTGAGTCTACGGTGTGGAGACACCGGAGCGAGAGTACAGGTACTCGTTAGAGAACGAGGGCACTGAGCGTGACCACCTCGAGTAGTCATTAGGAAGTCTACCTTCTCGTCAATGACTGACTCGATGCTGCAGTAGTGTGTCTGGTTCTTTGACCTGAGATGCATCGGCAGTTCACCTTGAGGGTGTTATAGTTTGACTACACCATTACTCGGTCTCCTAGCCATATGGAACCCTGAGGTGTATGTTGGCTATAGCATGTTCATTGTAGGAACTGGATTGCATCAAGATGGGAATCTATCTACCTCGGTGGTAGAGGAGTAGCCCTATGATGATCATGAGAATCAAGTCCAGAAATCCATGGCCATGGTAGAGTGAAATAATAGAAAGAGTTTCTATTTAGATTTTCACATTGGACTCGAATCGAATGATTACATCATATGACAGAGACTAGGGTTTGACGAGTTCACCTTAACCCTAATCTGATCGGGGCTCAAGATAGAAGAACTTAATCACACAGGTAGCTGCACCAAGAGGTTCGCATTCAGCTCTGATGGGTTGCCACCATATACTGCTAGGTGTCACTGGTGGATTTTGGGAGCAATTAGAATGATTTAGATGATCGATCATTCTAGCTGTTCGAATCAGAAGAGTTCTGATCCATCGAAAGGAGTTTCGATGATGTCTATGATAGAGATCATGACATATCCCATTACCATACAGAACTGAACCTAACTGGGTCACACAAACAAGGGTTTGAATCTGGTGATCATCAATTGAACTGATCTAGTTCAATTGATCTGAATGAGATTCAATTAGGTTCAAGGAAATCGTGCTAGCACTCGATTGAACCTAACGTTCTTCTTTTACTATCATAAATAAGTTGTCCTGACTGAGCCAAAGGAGTTTGTGCTCAATCAGAGGCCTTCATATGGTCTGACTGGAGGTTGTCCAAGTCAGAATAGGTTGTCTTATTTGTAAGACATTACCTGCCATTTTTGGTCACCTGCCATTTCTTGTTCTTTGACTTTGGTCAAAAGTCTACCTTTGACTGGTCAAACGTTGACCATTGACCCTTTGACTTTTGACCACATGTCATGCACCTATTGGAGAGCTGGTGGGGGCCTGTCCCCCTGCCAGAACCTGGCAAGGAGAAGGGCGCACGCCAAGGGTGGCGTGAGCCCAAGTAGGAGGCGCCTAGGAGTCCTTGTTGGACAAGGACTCCACCTCCCTTTTGGATTCCAATCAGAGTTCTACTAAGAATCCAGTTTGACTGGTCTTAGGCGCCCTCTAAGGAGGAATCCAGGGGTCTCTATTCCAACCAATCAGATTTAGATCTGATTTCACAAAGGGTTGTGATTGGTTGAGAGGAAGAGGAGTTGGATCACAAGAGGTCTATAAATAAGACCCTGCGCCCAACCCTAATTCCAATGCTATTAGACATGCCCCAAGGCTGCCTCTCCCCTCCTTCTCCATGCCATAGTCTCTTCTCCCCTTGCTCTCCACGTCCAAAAGGTGTTTTGGACTTTAGGTTGGTGCGATTCAGATCAAGGAAAGGCGATCAAAAGCAAGAAGGCTGCGCTGCTGCAAAAGGACGACTGCAGATCTTCAAAAGAGTTTTGAAGATCCTCCAGATCAGATCCAGATCTGATTTTTGGAGGTGTGATAGAGAAGAAGAGGATCTCCAGATCCAACCCGAGTGGATACCGGTAGAGGCCAGGCGCTTGCGTGGCTAAGATCCAGAACCTTCCGCTGCAATCAGGATCATCTACAGGGTAATAGGATTACCCAAATCAGGTAAATTAAATTTGATTTAATTTATCTTATTTTATTTTATTTATTAAAATAATAAGAATCAGATCTGAAATATATCAAGATCTGATTGAGATCAAGAGAAAATTTTTGAAATATATCTCTTGATCTAATCAGATCTGGACGAACCTGGACCGGGAAATCAGGATTTCCCTTCAATCATTTGATCCAATCAGATTAGTGTCCCTCACAAACCTCCTTAGGTGGCATCAAGACTGATCAAAGAAGTGTATTTGGCGCCACCCAAGTAGAGAGCATGAAGCAACTAGAGTCCCATCCATATGTGACTCCAATCTTTATCCTCTTTGGGCGCACGCCTCCTTAGGTATTCACCCCCTCCCTTTCCTCCTTTTAGTAGGAGGACAAAGCCCCATCTACTCTTCTATGGATGCATGACATATGGGTAGATGTCTAAGTGTCAAAAGTCAATGTTTGACCAAAGTCAAAGAACAAGATTTAGCAAGTGACGAAAAATGGCTAGTGTTGTCTCAAATTTATCTTATAAATTAAGACAATCCTTTTTTGATCTGGACAAGCTCCAATCAGATCAAGTAAAGGTTTTTGAGTGAGTCCAAACATATTTGACTCTGTCGAGACAACTTTTAATGATTGTTGAAGGAGAATATCAGATTCAATTATGTGCTAGCACAATTTTCTTGAACCTAATTGAATCTTATTCAAATCAATTGAATTGGATTAGTCTAATTGATGATATCTAGATCCAAACCCTTATTTGTGTGATCAAGTTAGGTTCAGTTCCGAATGATAATGGGATATGTCATGATCTCTATCATTGCCATCATCGAAACACCTTTCGATGGATCAGAACTTTTCTAATTCAGACAACTAGTATGATTGATCATCCAAATTATTCTAATTACTCCTAAAATCCATCAGTGACATCTGACAGCATATGGTGGCAACCCATCAGAACTAAAAATGAACCTCTCAGTGCAGTTACCTGCATAATTAATTTCCTCCATCTTAAGTTCCGTTCGGATTAGGGTTAAGGTGATCTCATCAAATCCGTAATTTCCATCATATGAATTAATCATTTGATTCAAGTCTGATGTGAAAACTCTAATAGAAACTTTTTCTATTCATTTCACTCTACCATGGCCATGGGCTTATGGACTTGATTCTCATGATCATCATAGGGTTGCTCCTCATCTACCAAGGATAGATAGATCCTCTATCGGTGCAATCCTAATTCCTACAATGAACATGCTATAGCCAACATACACCTCAGAATTTCGAATGGCTAGGAGACCAAGTTATGGTGTAGCCAAACCATAACATGCTCAAGATGAACTATCGATGCACCTCAGATCAAAGAACCAGACACACCACTGTAGCTTCGAGCCAGTCATTGATGAGAAGGTAGACTTTCTGATGATTGCTCGAGTTAGTCACGCTCAGTGCCATCATTTTCTAATGAGTACCATACTCTCACTTTGGTGTCTCTACACCGTAGACTCAAGACTCATCTATCCTAAAAAAATGATCGTACACCAACCTTTTGGATCAATTCACCATCCTCATGATGATCCTATGGTCGGGAGTATTTTATGAGTTAATAATGAAAATTCATGTCTTAAATTTTCAACTCTTGAAAATATGAACTATCATTACTATTAACTCAAGGGATGTATCACAGATACTTTTAAATACACACTATGATAGAAAATAATTTATTTTATTATTTATAGTTAAAATTATAATTTTGTTCTTAGATGTGTATTACAAGTGTTAGCCAATTTTGGCTTCTAGGGCATACATATCTAACAAACTTCTACTTGACCTAAAGCCAATTGGCTACAAATCAAAGTCCCATCTTCTCAAGGTGGGTTTCGATCTTCTATTGGCCCAACGATTTTGTGAGTGGGTTTGCTACATTGTCTGTGGAGTTGACTCTTTTGACCTCGACATAATCCTTCTCGAGATAATCGCAGATGAGGTGATATTGCCGCTCGATGTGCTTGGATTTCTGGTGAGACCTCGGCTCTTTAGCAAGGGCTATGGCGTCATTGTTGTTGCAGTAGAGAGGAATGGCATCTGATGGCATCACCCTAATTTCTATGATAAATTTTTTATACCAGAATGCCTCTTTCATAGCTTTTGACGCAGTGATATACTCTGCTTCCATGGTGGAATCTACTATCACTGTCAGCTTGGAATTCTTCTAACTGACAGCACCACCATTACATACAAATAGACTTCTAGATGTCGACTTTTGATCATCTATATCGAACATAAAATTCAAATCTATATATCTCTGTACTTAGAGTTCTCCATTACCAAAAATCAACAACATATCCTTAGTTCTTCTCAAGTACTTAAGGATATATTTCATAGAAGTCTAGTGTTCTTCACCTAGATTCGACTGATATCTACTTGTGACACTCACAACATGGGCTATATCAGGTTGTGTACATAACATGGTATACATGAGGCTCCCTATTACTGAAGAATAAGGGATATTGCTCATGCATTCTATCTCCTCAGGTGTGCTAGGGCACATCTTCTTGGAGAGATGAATGCCATATCTGAAGGATACCAAATTCCTCTTGGAGTTTTCTATGCTAAACCTCTTTAGCACTTCCTCTATGTACATCTTCTGTGAAAGACCTAGCATTCTATTCGGTCTATCTCTATAGACCTTAATTCCTAGAATGAAGGATGCATCTCCTAGGTCTTTCATGGAGAATTTTTTTGATAATCATATTTTAACTATGGTCAACATGGGAATATCATTTTCAATAAGGAGGATATCATCCACGTACAGTACGAGGAAGACAATAGCACTCCCACTGATCTTTTTGAAAATACATGGTTTCTCCTCATTTTTGATGAAACTAAATAATTTGATCACATCATTAAAATGAGTATTCCAGCTCCGAGATGCTTGCTTAAGTCCATATATGGATCTTTGCAGCTTGCATACTCTATGATCAGCATCACTAGATGTAAAACCTAGCAGCTATTCCATATAGATATCTTTCTCAAGGTATTCATTTAGGAATGCCATTTTCACATCCATTTATCATATTTCGTAATCGAAATAGGCTACAACAGCAAGCAATGTGCGGATGGACTTTAGCATAGCTACTGACAAAAAGGTATCCTGATAGTCAATGCCTTTACATTGACTATACTCTTTCGTCACTAATCTAGATTTGAATGTCTCCACATTCTCATCTGTACCAATCTTTCTCTTGTATATCCATTTACACCTAATAGGTACTATATCTTCTGGTGGATCTACCAAGATTTAGACTTGGTTTGAGTGCATCGAGTCAATTTCTGACTTCATTGTCTCTAACCATTTCTCATAGTTGATATCTGATATCGCCTCATCATAGGTTTTGGGATTATCACCATGAACCCCATTACCTACGAGGGATATTTTTTCTACTTTCTCTGAAATAGTACCTAAGTACCTCTCAGAAGGATGAAAATTTTTTTTCGATCTACGAGGTAGAGGAGGTAGTGATTGTATTGGCTCAATCTAATTTGGTTCCATGGGATCCTTAGTTTGTTGCTTTTGTGAGACTTTCTCCTCAATCTTGATCTACTTTCCAATGCCACTATTTTGAATAAACTATTTTTTAAGAAAGATGGCATGCCAACTCACAATCACATTATGGTCTTCTGGAATGTAGAAATAATATCCTAATGACTCTTTAGGATATCCTATAAATCGAGCTCTAAAGGATCTAATACTCTAACTTGTCTACTTGTTGTCTTTTGATATGAGCCAAATAACCCCAAATTCTAAGATGACTCAGACTTGGTTTCTTACCATGCCATATCTCATATGATGTGGTAGGAACGATTTTAGAGAGAATCCTATTCAGTATATATAGCATTTAACAGATTATGTTCCCAAAGAAAATTAGGAAGGTCTGTGAAGCTCATCATGGATTGGACCATATCTAATAGGGGTTGATTTCCTCCATTCTGAAATTTTGTTGAGTTGAGGTATTCCAGGAAAAGTCCATCGAGAGATTATGCCATTTTGCTTGAGATAGTCAAGAAATTCCCGACTAAGGTATTCACCTCCTCAATCTGATCGAAGAATCTTAATAATTTTTTTAGTTTGCTTTCTTACTTCATATCTAAATTTCTTAAATTTTTCAAAAGCTTCAGACTTATGTCTCATAAGATATACGTACCCATACCGAGATAAATCATCGGTAAAGGTTATGAAGTAGACAAAGTTGCCTCTAGTCGGCACATCAAATGGGCCGCACACATCAGTATGTATTAGAGCAGGTAGATCTATGGCCCTTTCTCTATGTTCCATAAAAGGGAGCTTAGTCATTTTGCCATGAAGATATGATTCACAAATTAGATATGACTCGAAAGTCAACGGACTCAATAGCCCGATTTTTTTCAATTTATTAATCCTATCTTTTGCTATATGACCTAGCCTTAGGTGCCATAGATATCTATCATTTGGACTATCCCTAGATCGTTTTGATCTTATGGCATTCACATTTTGCTCGATATTAAAGATAGATACATCAATATGTAACTGATAGAGACCGTTAATGAAAAAACCATTTATAATTTTATTTCTTTCATAAAGAATATTACAATGGTCCTTAAGAAAACTAATTACATAGCCTTCTTGTGCTAAACATGAAATAGAAATCAAATTCCTGCTTGCAATAGGCACATAGTAACAATCCCTAAGTACTAAATCTAAGCCAGACGGTAATCGAAGAGGGTAGGTTCTCATGGCTACAGCAGCAACTCTTGCTCTATTTTTGAATCGTAGGATCATTTCACCATCCCTCAGCCTCCTGCTATCCTTAAAATCCTGCATGAAAGTATACAAATGAGCACTAGAACCAGAGTCAAGCACCTAACTGGATACAGAAGAAATCGTAAGGTTAGATTCAATAACGAGCATACCTCTAGAAGGATCTATCTCCTTCTTATTCTTCAAGGTGGCTAGGTATATAAGGTAGTTCCGCTTTCAGTGATCGTCTGTGTTATAATGAAAATACTTTTTTTTGTTAGCGGTCTTCTTCTTCAGCTTTGCCTTCTTCTTCTTCTTTTTATCTTCCATCTTTTGTCTTTTCACAGACTTCTTCTTCTTTTCAAAAGACTTTCTCTTAGAAGAAGTCCATTCCATAGCAAGTACTGAGTCTTTAGAATCTTTCATAGAAAGCTTAGCAGTAACCAGCATGTTTATTAGTTTGACTAGAGTACTCTGAAGTTTATGCATATAGTAGTTCATGATGAACTGCCCATACGCATCAGTCAAGGATTGCAGAATTATGTCATTCTGTAGTTCTTGGTCTAACTTTACTTCAAGCTTCTCAAGTTCTTCCAAGTCCTTGATCATTATCAGACAATGATCTTGGACTGACTGCCCATCACGTATTTTAGCCATAAAAAGTTATTTAGTGATCTGATATTTGGCTGCACGATTTTGTTCACCAAACAACTCTTGTAGGTGAGCCAACATTTAACGAACAGTCTTGATATCTTCATGTTGGTGCTGAAGCTCATTAGATATCGAGCCCAATATATAGTATCTGACCTTATTATCTTCATCCGTCCATTTGTTAAAAGTTTTCTTTGTTCAACGGATGGATGGGCTGGTAAGATGGGGGGATCTTGGTCTAATACATGAGTTAACTTCTCAAAATCCAAAATAATTTTAAAGTTCTAGAGCCAATTTTTGTAATTAGATCTGGTCAGTCTATGGGTGTCCAGGATACGGGCTAGTGGGTTGGACGCAGATATTTTTCTGTAGAGAGTAAAAGTTTCTAATTAGATTTTATAATTAAGACTTGATCAATTTGTTTAGAGATTTGATTTTTAAATAAATTAGCTTCCATTATTTTCTTAGATCCCTACACTCCCTCTATAGAGATGCAAAAATCTTCATGATTAATAATTTCTAGTAGGTGGTGCAATCCCACCAACTGACTCATCATCTCACCTAATAGTTATTGGTGATGGATTAGCCAATGAGTGAACAACTCTTGTCCAATGATTCTCTAATTATGGTGCACCCATGCTCTAATTCATGAATCTCATCATGCTTGAAATATTGATTAACTCCTTAGTTAAGTTAGACCTACCATTTGCACAAATTGGATTCCTAATTGGATTTTTCATCGTATCCAAAATATTGAGCCCAATCCATCCTCCAGTCCATAGCATCCAATGCCTAATAGACATGGTTGCATCTTCTCAGTGCAACTGAACCACTATAATTAGTCGAGAATAATCAACTCCGAAAAAGGCCTGCACATCTACAATGGTGGAAGATCTTAGCTTAATATTTTCTTAGAAAGATTTGATTTAGATCTCTTTAAACTTGACTTGACATAGTCATAACCATTATGACTAACCTAGTGGCATGGATTAGCTCAAATTATTAGCCATCTCAGATCAGGACCGAGCCGACAAATATGACCAGGTAAGTGAGATCAATGGAAGGGATATGCCATTAACTCGATAAGAACGCATTCGAGTCGAGTAGCTCTCAATTAAAAATCAGTCGATCGTATCTGCCAAACTTATCTTAGACACCAAATTGTTGAGCCAGAACCAATCGAATTAGCCTACAATCCAGACTCTAACCACTGAGCCTAATTAGGTCTTAACTTGATCGATCACTTATGTGACTCGACCTTGATCTAGACTTAATTCTATTAGGCTGGTCAATTTAAGCACTCTTGATCTCATCTAACCAACTCTTGATTCGATTTGATCAACCGCTAGACCTAATTAAGCTACCCAAATCCAAACCCAATTTTATGAATATATCTTAGATCTAAAAATTCTTAATTTTAGATCTAATATATTTCATAATCTTAATTCTTAATTAAGTTTAGGGTTCATAAATATGTAAATAAAATCTTAGAATTTTGTAGAAAATAAGTTTTTGATTTTTGATTAAGGATGAACAAGCAGCATCCCTACACATCATAAGAACACCCCATCGAATGAAAGGAAAGAATCTTTAAATTCTTCTTTATTCGTATGATCGGACGGCCAAGGGGAATGCCTTAATCAAAAATATGATGAATCTACAAAACTAGTTAGATCTATATATATATCACATATATAAAATTGATCTAACTTAAAAACATATTTTGCATACACCTCATGTATCATATCATGCATGTTTTTAGATCTAAATTATCTCATAAACATCTAAAAAATAAAATTTATATTTGATCATATCAAATTAAATTTATTCTAGATAACTTTGTAGAGTTATTCTACAACTAGTCTAAACATACATCTATCATATCTCATATGAACAAAATTAAATAAATTTATTTTTTATTTTTAAATCTAATTATAATATTTATAATATCAAAAAATAATAAATAAATAGATCTAAAATCATAGTTAATCAAATTAAAACTATAATCATCCTAGAATATACATAGAATAATTCTATTTCTAGTCTAGTCATACATCTCATACATCTTAGATCTAGATTATTTAATTTTCTTAATCTCTAATTTTAGATCTAATCATATCTAATGTGACATCTAAAATTATCTAATTATTAAATTAAAATTATATTAAAATTAGATCTAAATAATTTTGGAATCTGGCTCTGATACCAATTGAAGAAAATATCCTTATTTCCCATGTCAGGTTTGTTCAGATTTGATTAGATCAAGAAGGATATTTTAAAAATTTTTTCTTAGATCCAAATTAAATTTAAGACTCTTTAAATTTGATTTTATTAATTTAATAAAATAAAATAAAATAAAATAAATTGATTCTAATTAAATTCTATCTTGTTATGGGTAATCCCATTATCTTATGATGATCCCGATGTTTGCCTGAGGTTCTGGATGTAGCCACGCAAGTGTCTGGCCTCTATCGATATCCACTCAAGCTAGATCTAGAGATCTTCTCCTTCTCAATCTGTACTCCAAAGATCAGATCTGGATCTGATCTTGAAGATCTTCAAAATATCTTTTGAAGATTGGGTGTTGTCTCTTGCAGCAATGCTGCCTTCTTGCTTTCTTATCGCCTTTCTCTTGCTTGGATCGCACCAAACTGAAGCCCAAAATTTTTAGGCATGGAGAGGAGAGAGAGAATCTGAAAGAGGCATGGAGAAGAAGAGAGAGGGGCTATGTGGCATGGGCAAAGGGTAGAAGCTCTAAATCTTTGGTGCAGACAGGATTTATATAGACCCTGCTGCGCCATGCAGTGCCACATCATCCTAGCCAATCACGGCTCTTTATGTAATCAGATCTAAATTTGATTGATGGGATGACATCATCTGATCCATTCAGATTAGAGTCCCTTACAAACCTCCTTAGGTGGCGCCAAGACTAGTCAAAGAAGAGTCTTTGGTGCCATCCATGTAGAGAGCGTGAAGCAATTGGAGTTCCATCCATATGGGACTCCAATCTTTATCCGCTTTGGGTGCATGCCTCCCTAGGCATGCGCCCCCTCCTTTTCCTCTTTTTAGCAGAGGGACAAAGCTCCATCTACTCTCCTATGGGTACATGACATATGGCAGATGTCTAAGTGTCAAAAGTCAATATTTGACCAAAGTCAAAAAATAAGATTTAGTACGTGACGAAAAATGGCAGGTGTTGTCTCAAATTTATCTTATAAATTAAGACAACCCTTTTCTGACCTAGACAAGCTTCAATCAGACCAAGTAAAGATTTTTGAGTGAGTCCAAATATATTTGGCTCAGTCGAGATAATTTTTAATAATTATTGAAGGAGAATATCAGGCTCAATCATATGCTAGCATGATTTCTTTGAATCTAATTGAATCTTATTCAAATCAATTGAACTAGGTTAGTCCAATTGATGATATCCAGATCCAAACCCTTATTTGTGTGATCTAGTTAGGTTTAATTTCATATGGTAATGGGATATATCATGATCTCTATCATTACTATCATCGAAACACCTTCCGATGGATCAGAACTTTTTTGATTTAGATAACTAGTATGATTGATCATCCAAATCATTCTAATTGCTCCCAAAATCTACCAATGACACCTAGCAGCATATGGTGAAAATCCATTAGAACTAAAAATGAATCTCTCGATCTAGTTACCTGTGTGATTAAGTTTCTTCATCTTGAGCCCCGATCGAATTAGGGTTACGGTAATCTCATCAAACCCTAATTTTCGTCATATGAATTAATCATTCGATTCAAGTCCAATGTGAAAACTCTAATAGAAACTCTTTCTATCATTTCACTCTACCATGGCCATGGGCTTATGGACTTGATTCTCATGATCATCATAGGATTGCTTCTCATCTACTGAGGTAGATAGATCTCCTATCGGTGCAATCCAATTTTTATAATGAATATGCTATAGCCAACATACACCTCAGGATTCTGAATGACTAGGAGACCGAGTTATGGTGTAGTCAAACTATAACACCCTCAAGGTGAACTATCGATGCACCTCAGGATCAAAGAACCAGACACACCACTGCAGCATCGAGTCAGTCATTGACGAGAAGGTAGACTTCCTAATGACTAGCTCGAGGATGGTCACGCTCAGTGCCCTCATTCTCTAACGAGTATCTATACTTTCGCTCCGATGTTTCTATACCTGTAGACTCAAGACTCATCTATCGTAAAAAAGCGTTCGTACACCAACCTTTTGAATCAATTCATCATTTTCATGACGATCCTATGGATCCGGAGCATTTTATGAGTTAATAATAAAAATTCATGTCTTAAATTTTCAACTCTTGAAAATATAAACTATCATTACCAATTAACTCAAAGGATGTATCATAGAAACTTTCAAATACACACTATGATAAAAAATAATCTATTTTTATATTTATAATTAAAATTATAATTTTGCCCCTTAGAATGTGTATTACAAGTGTCAGCCAATTCTGGCTTCTAGGGCATACATATCTA